>JASDQU010213456.1:19411-30329 GCA_032191745.1 Picea mariana
GATGGTGGAATCACTATGGCATAGTTTTCTAGAGGAGGAGGGGCACATTCCCCCACAGGGATCCATCTGGGGTCTAGACACACCAGCAGAGGGGTCGTTCAGTCACCGGGACTGAGAATTAGAGCAAGGCACACCATTTGGGATAGTTTCCAGGCCTTTCCAAGAGACATAGCCACCAAGGAAAACTTTCTAGACCTTCAACAATTATTGTGGGAGCTACCATAGTTCCTGCTCATCCTTTGACCCTGTAGTGCTCATTTACAACCGGGTATTATCATTTAGTTTGCTTATTGTATTCCAACTAAGATCCTTTTTTCTTTTGATCTAGCCAAGTAATTCATTTTATTCAGCCGCATTTGACATTTGTACTCTGCAGAGATATCATAATATCAACTTTGCTGTCCTTTATCACATTTGTTATTTGTATGATCATTTATATGTTGTAAACAATTAATCCTACACACACATTAATAGTGTTTCATAGAATACCCAAGTCAGGAACATTACGTAATGGTGCTTTGATAGTTGTTGTTGTATGCAAACTCTACCAGTGGAAAAAACTCTTCCCAACACTTTTGTTGGTCCATCACGTACATACACAACAATATCTTCCAAGATTTGATTCATTCTTTTTGTTTGCCCGTCTATCCCTGGGTGATATGTGGTACTAAAGTTAAGTTGGGTTCCCAAGGCCCTTTGGAAACTAGTCCAAAATTGTCATGTAAACATTGATCCTAAATCATATATGATATTTTTAGGCACGCCATGAAATTTCACAATCTCGCTGATAAAAAATCTAGCTACGTCTGGTGCCTGATACATCGTATGCATAGGAGTACAATTTTCACCCTTCGTCACATTGTCTACTACCGCAAAAATCAAGTCATTCCTCCTTGTGTAAGTGACAATCGAACAATAATGTCCATCCAAATGACCTCCCATTTCGATTCTAGAATAGCTTGGGGTTGTAGTAATCTTGTCGGATGTCTATGTTCAACCTTCACATGCTAACATTCTAAACATCTCGTCACGTAGTTGACTATGTCCTCCTTCATTCCTTTCCAAAAGAATAAGGGTTTAAGGTATTCCCTCATCTTCGTGACTCCTCGATGAGCCATGTACACTGCTTTACGGGCTTCATTTAAGATCAAACTTCTCAATTCATCGTTATGCAGTATGTAAATTCAATTATTATACCTCATTAATCTGTTGTTTTCCATAGTAAATCCCTCAAATGTTGGTACCAACATGGTGTCTTGTCTGATATTTTCCTTAACCTATTTATATCAATCATCATCATGTTGTATAGCTAGAATCTTTTCATGAAGATTCTTCTAGAGAGGTATCACCGAAAATATACGTGGTCTTTGAATCAAAGCATCTTCCACTCTATTCACTATTCCTTTTATGTAGGTAATCTCAAAATCGTACTCACTAAGAAGTTATGACCAACACCTTTGTTACGTGTTCAAGTCACTTTACGTAAAAAAGTGTTGCAACCCACAGTGGTCTATTTTCAATTCTAATTTATTTCTAATTAGGTAGTGCCTCCACACTCTTAGGGCATACACAATGGCCAACAACTCCAAATCGTGCATTGCGTAGTTCTCCTAATGCTTTCTCAATTTACTTGAGATGTAAGCAATCACTCGAACGTTTTGCATCAAGACTCCGCCTAAGAATTCCTTGGATGTGTCTGTGCATACCAAGAATTCCTCTCCCATGTTAGTTACTTTTAGTATCGAAATTGTTGTCAATAGCTCCTTGAGCCTTTGAAATGCTTCCACACATTTCTTGGTCCATACAAACTTCTTGTTTTTCTTGTGCAATTCCATAATCAGATTTTCTATCTTTGAAAAACCTTCAACAAACTGTTGATAATATCCAACTAAACCCATGAAGCTACGTACTTCTGGTACGTTCATCAGTGCAGGAAATTCCATAATAGCCTCTACCTTCATTGCATTCACATCGATACCTTCACCGGAGATAACATGCCCTAAATACTGAATCCTAGATTGATAAAAAGAGCATTTCGACATTTTCCCGTATATTTTGTTCTCTCATCAACACTGTAGTACCAAGCACAAATGTTCATCATGTCCTTCCGTCGTCCAAGAATATATCAAAAGTTCATCAATGAATACTTGAAAAAACTTGTTGAAGTATTCGCATAATACCCCATTCATCAAGCTCATGAATACCCTAGGGGTGTTTTTCAATCCAAATAGTAAAATGATAAACTCGTAATGTCTGAACCTCGTCTTGAATGCGGTCTTAGGAATGTCTTCCTCTTTTATTTGTAAATGGTGATATCCTGATCTCAAGTCGATCTTTGAAAACACCGTCACGCATTTTATTTCGTCAAACAAATCATCTATTCTTGGAAATGGATACTGGTTCTTGATCGTTTCCTTGTTCAATTGACGATAGTCAATGTAGAGTCTCCATGACCCATCCTTCTTTCATATGAAAATAACGAACGCACCCCAAGGTGACACACTTGGATGTATAAGTCCTAGGTCCAACAACTCTTTCAGTTGAATTTTCAACTCCTCTAACTCAAGGGTCAACATCCGATAAGGTGTCCTTGCTATCAGTTTAGTTCCAGGTTTTAATTTGATTGTAAACTCCAACTTTCTTTGGGGCGGTAAGACTGGTAACTCTTTCGGAAACACGTCAGCAAACTCTTGTATTATCAAAAGGTTTCATAGTTCTTCCACCATGCCCTTGTCATTCAGCACTAATATTGAATATAGCTTGCATCCTTTTCACATACTCTTCTGTAGTTGTAGGAAAGAGATGAACCTTAGGGAAACACCTTGGTTTCTTCCTACAATCACTCACCTCTATCCCTTGTCATTGGTCAAACTCAATCATTTTGTCTTACAGTTGAGTATCACATCATGCAATTCCAAGCAGTCCATACCGATCATGATGTCATAAGATCCTAATATCATGACGTACAGGTTGTCATTTGATACAAAATCTCCCAAGTTGAGGCTACAGTCTGTAACCTTTCCTCCAACCTTCTTCTTGGCTCCTGAATCTATTTCCACGTAGCTAAAATCATCTTGTTCGACTTCCTTTACCTTAATTATTTTTATCATTACACCAGAAAAAAATCTCTCTCTAGCACCGAGATCTATCAAAATACTAAAGGTATAGTCAACAATGGTACCTGACATCTCGAGAATAGTAGACTGGTGATCAACCTAGAAGTTATTCATCGTTGCATGAATATGGTGGGCCTTGCCCAAATATCCTATTGTGGTGTGTTCAGTTGACCCGACTGCTTGGCCCTCTCAATCGGATAGTCACTCTCTTAGTGTGGCTCTTCACATGTGCAACATCCGGTCTCCGATCTAGAACTCTTGGTCCCACCAGCCTGGAACCCTGGTTTGTTTTTTTGAACAGGATTGAACGACTATTGTTGCGGACGACACTATTGTTGGTGTTGTGGTCCTCTGTAGGGATTCTACTACTAAGGCATCGCTCATCGTGGTGTCATGAACATGGATCCTCTCAGAGTGCCTCGATAACCTGTTGGATGTCTAGTTGGTGTCTAATGATGTTGCACCCCAAATGTCGTCTATCCCATCGATCTCGCAGGAATTCTACTCTGGCCCCTGCTAATCAACTCTTCCTCAGCTATGAGGGCTTTCTAGACAGCAACGTGCAATGTCTAAGGCATTAGGATCCTAAATTTCACAGAAATGTTGACGTTGAAGATGAAAACAAACTTGTTTACCTTGAGCTTCTCGGTGTTCAGGTGTGGAGAATACCTAAGAAGCTCCATGAAACGGGCCTCATAATCGGGCACTGTACGACTGCCTTGTTGTAAGAAGTTGAACTCATTGAGCTGGCGATCAATGAATTCCTCAGACAAATACCAATCCCAGAACATCTCCTCGAACAGTTCCCATGACATTTCTTCAACAACCATGTTCAGTTGTGGCAGGATCATCTTCCACCATAAAAGAGCACTCCCTTTCAGCTAAAATATTTCCATGTAGACTTTCATGTTGGAGGTGTAGTCACGAAGTGCAAAGCACATCGGCATGTTCTCCAACCATGCCTTGGCGGTTATGCCATCCGCGACACCCAACAACTTGGGAAACTTGACCTTCTCGAGTTCTCTATGAACACTACCAGTACCGACTGGGGCGCATTGTGGACCCTCAGGGGGTATAGGCGCCCTAGCCTCATCTCTATCCAGATGACTAAAAAAGGCCTCTAACATCCTATGAAAGGACCCCATCAACCCAACCACATTGCCCACAACAATCTGCTCATGTCCAATGACTTGTTCTTCTCCTTAGGGGTTAGACCCCTCTGGCATGGATGCTACTAGAGGCATCATGCCTCCTCCCCTAGCACCACATCGTCTACCTCCGCAACGTCCTCTAACCATAATTACCTATAGGGACACAATTCAATTTAATTAGCGATAAATTATTAATCAAGTGTTTAATACAGTGAAAGGAATAATAATCCCAATTCGCGAGGTTGAACTCACTCTAATACCATATGTAACGAACCCCCTTTGTTACGACTAGGAAAATGAAGCAATGAAGGTAAATTTTATTTTTTTTACATTACAAAATTAACTTTAACAATATAAATCATAGCAACACAAATCAATGACATCATAATTAAAGGAATTACAAGCGTCTCATTGTCATAATCAAATAATGTCACAACCGATGCATCAACATATTTAGTAACGAAATATAATAAACAGATCATCATATTCGAATAACAACATATAATCAAGGAGAATCAAGAATGGCGACGCAAGATCAACTCATCACGATCAACTAGAATCATCAAAAAATTTAATCACTTAACTCATCACATAAATATAGTCATCAACGAACATAGGGATAACATGAGATAACATAATGATAACACGAAGATCATAAAGATAACATCAGCATGGCATAAATATACTACTCGCTCAACCTATCCTACAAGATTAGGACCGCCATGACACATAAGAAACGCTCAAGTCAAGGTTCCGATTGATTTTAACTATTTAAGGTCTCAGGGCTGGCAAATGTTCTGAGGAACAAGGAGGTGTCTACATCCCACTAACACAAGCAAGTCCAAACTAACTATGCTAAATCAACAACATCAATGATAATCAATGGCACAATAGTGTTCAATTAACCATTCACACATCACAAAAAGTCCAAGGAGCAAGAGGATTTAATTCCTAAATCAATCATACAACGACATAAGTTAAGGCACAAAGTAATCAACTTTATTTACTTTCAAGGCGCAAAAGCATACATTTATTCATTCAAGGTGTGACAATTTACTACAAACATACATCATTATCATAGCCACAAATTCCACCATGAAGCATTACAACATAAATCACAATTAACTAGATAACAATCTCACCATCATCAATTTTCCAGATACAACATATTATTCTATCACACATAAAATATTCAGGATAAAGGAAGTGCATGGCAAGGGGGTATCACATACTGAATAATGAATCAAGCCCATAATAAAATATAACTCGAGTAGCTTAACTATTCATTTTCATATTAAGGATATCTTCTAGGAATGTGTAAGGAGAAGCGGATGTACAATTTCATTAAGAGCCCCCAAAGAATATCAATACAATATCAATTCCACTTTCTCATTTTGTATCCATTTAAAACAAAAACTAACAAAAATAATTTAATAGCATCTAGTAAGAAGTCAATAACTTTCACATATGATCAAAGGGTTGGAAGAGGTGAGAGGTTCCTTAACCTAGTCCATGGGATCAAAATATGCTAAAAAATCAGAGTTCTCGGAATTGCTTGAAAATGGACACGTGTGTAGGTCTCATCCCCACAATCCCAACACAACTTGAATGGGTTCAAATGGACTTTGTATGTGAGATATATCGTGTTCTGTTTGTTTGGCCAAAGAGGAAAAAAATGATGACTGTGGAGTCTGTACAGTCTGTACGGTCCGTACAGACCAAGTGTCATCTATTTGTGTGTCACCATACAGAGGGTGTGGCACCGTACTACTGACATGGCACCGTAGTGCCACATGGTAGGGTCGTACTGACGATGTGGCACATTAACTGTGTAGGTGATGACATGGTACATTGACTATGCAGGTGATGACTTGACACATTGACTGTGCAGGTGTTGTCATGGCAGGTGATGACTATGAAAGTGATGACGTGACAGGTGATGATGTGGAAGGTTTTGACTGTGAAAGGGGGTTTGTGGACTGACCCCGTGCTGATAAGTGTCAGCGTACGAGTGAATGGAAGGGGGCCACGTGGCCTAACCAGGGGCTGCCACATGGCACTAGGTAATTGGTTGTAGTGAAAATTGTTTTTTGGTGGAGATGCGAAGGGTCGAACCCATGACCTCTAGGAATGGTAGAGACTTGGCACAGGTTGGGTTACCAGCCCGCCTGTCGATTAGTTCTTAACCCCATACTAGTTGGCTACTATAAGAATTTGTGTCATGGCTCGTCTAGGGGGAGGAAGGGGTCAGGGCTTAGCCCCTGCCCCAGGTCACATCCTTACTACAAGACCATTCTCTAATCTTAAGCACACAAGGTCTGGACTAGAGCTAAGACTTGGCCTCATGGAGCCCATATGATGAGGACTTTTTCTTGGTAGGGTCTATTGCGCTAACGGTGCGACAAATTTATACACACACCCAGGGTGCTACAAGAGATGGGTTTTGGCACGAGAAATGCCCATGAGCCTAGTTAATCATGCACAAGTGTGTTTTGGCAAACAAAGACAAGAAAAAATTTGGGAAAAATTCTAGGGAGTGGTTTCTTCTCAGTTTTTTGCCAAAATAGGTGTAAGAAGAGCCCAACGAGGGGTTTTTGGACGTTCTGGAGCCAATGGAGCTACCTAGAAATCATTTTGAACCTTTTAAAACACCTATTTTGACATTTTGAGTATTAATTGAAAATATCCAAAGGAAAATGGACTCAAATGTATATCCCAAGTGAGGGGAGACCTACTTCATCTAAATTGTTGTGTTAAAGGGTTTGTTTGTTGGTTGTTATGTTTTTTTAAGCATCTTAGAAATAAGTAAAAACTCATAAGAAAAAGAGTTGTATCTTGGTCCTATTACACAACACATATGATTCATACTTGCAAAATTTATACACACTTCTCTTCATTATCAGATCAAGATGTCCATTAAATTTAGCAACTATTGTTCCAGAAATCCTTTACAATATTCATCAATATCTAAATCCATACACATAAATTTAACTAATTGCAAATGCAATTTAAAACATAAGTACCGTAACCGACGAATGGATTGTTGATGTTCTTCGGAAGTTGGTGAATCCTCCTTGATTCCGCTTGCTAATCATTGAGACCTCATTGGTGCCTCCCAACCAACGCCGGGGTACTCTTCTCCCCCCTTATCCCCCCGACCCGCAAAGAGGTCACACACAAAAAATGAGAGAAAAATCTAGCTCCTAGCTTTCCTCGCAAGGTCAAGCTACCACTCTCTCTCAAGCTGAGTATCCCAACTCTCACAAGTAAAACGAGTCAAAGAAATGCTAACAGCATAACTTTACCAAAATCGAGTGTGCTCCATTTTTCCACTTCACCAATTGCTTTATAGGAATTTTTATTCATGACACATTCCTCTTGGACATTTAATTTATTTTTTAATTAATTAATTTAGAATTATTTCCCCCGTACACTTGTCACCCTCTCCAAAATTTGCACAAAAAAATTCCATTATTTAATTAAATTAAGTGTCATTTTCTCCCACTCATCCTAAAAGCACTCATAAAATCAGTCCTAGTTGTCCATTTATTCCCTCTATTTCCTTTTTAATGACTGACTCCTTTCTAAAACTTAGTTGTGTTTAATTTAGGAAAGTTATTTATTTAGACTAGACTACATACCTTTCTGTGCTTCCACATTATTTTTACATTTATTTCCTTTCTTATCTTAGTTTCCAATTTGACATTCTATTGCACACAATTACATAATTAAATATTTACATACAAATTTTTACTCTTTCAATTCCTAACTTGATTTTTCTTCATCCCCCACCATTTATTTTGATTTTTCTTCATCCCCCACCATTTATTAAATTTATAATTTAGTTTCAGTCTTTTTACCCACTTCAAGCTTAGGCTCAAGTTTTTAAAACTAGGCTTAGAATTTTTAAGGAGGTTTTATAATTAATAAAAATTACCCATTTAATAATTATTTTAAGTCTCACAATGTAAAAAAAAGAATTGTTTTCTGGGCACCTAGGTTCATTGACTCACCTTTATTAAAAATTGTGGCGTGCTTTTCAAGACACAATCTGTGCTTCAAGGGTGCCACTTGCCTTTGTTCAAGTTTTATTTATGTGACATGCCCTTCAATACGCACTATGTGCTCCAAGGGTGCCACTCGGCTTTGACTAGTTTTTGTAGTTGTTCAACCCTTGGCGTCAATACTCCATCATGCGAACTTGTTAGAGACTAAGGGCCTCTAAGGAAAAATGACCTTGTCTTATTGCGCAACCCTTAGAATCTTCATGAGTGATTGTATGTGTCTTCCCTCACGACATTGTGGATCTGTCAAAATAGGTAATCGTTAACCCACAATTCGAGCCATGACGGGAGTTCTAGTAGGTTTGTGGAAAGGATGCTACCACACCTCTACCTCAATATGTGATTAATTTGCATGGCCCCTTTACTCCTTATGTGAGTTTGATTAGAAAGAAATTGTTAGCATGCATCCATCAATGAAATATTGTCAATGATCCATAAGCATCATAACATACTCGATCATATGTCACATATGCATAAATAAAAATACCCAAACCAATACATTCCACTCCCCGACTCGATCCAGAGTCCAAGGAGGTCCATTGATGCCAGTGTCATCCTTGATCTGTCAAGTGTCCTACACACTCAGGGGAAACTCGTCAATAGCATTTGTTAATACGAGATATCAAATAACATAACATCATAATCCATCAATATCATCACAAGAATCCATAAGCGAAAATACATCCATATAATGAAATCGGATCACTTGCATGCAAGTGTCCTCAAAAAATAAGTCAATAACATGTGCTCGCAAGAGCGGGATGTTACACTAAAACATCACACACACAAAGAATTTGTCATCTTTATAACACTAAAAGGGTTGAAGATGAAAAACACTTTCTGTTAAAATGTCATGTATGTACACATTAAATCTCAATTTAAAAATATTTTCACATTAAATCTTAATTTCAAAATATTTACACATTAAACTAAATCTCAATTTAAATACCTTCCTTCCTAACATTTTAATTCATCAAAACTATAGTGATTTATCATTTTTAGTAGCCATCATCCTTATAATCCATTATAAATATTTATCCATGTTTTAATAAATAAAGATATATAAAATAAAACCAAATTGTTTAATTAAAAATTCAATATCAAATATTAATTTATATATTGATAAATTTGAAATATAAACAATTAATATTTAATTTCTTTTATATTTCTCTTTGGACCATCTTGTTACCTTTAAGATCATTGCAAAGGAGTTCCACAATACTAAAACCAATCTTTTTTGTTGTTTTGTTGACTTTAGAAAAGCTTTTGACATGGTTCCTAGGAAAAACCTTTGGAATAGGTTGGAAGAGATAAAAGTGCCTCTCTAGTTGAGGGATTCTGCAATAAGGATGTATGAGAACATTATTGCTAAGTTTAAAAACATTGATGGCTGGTCAAAAGAGATTAACTGCAATATCAGAGTCAAACAAGGTTGTCCCTTGTCCCCTACCCTTTTTCGCATATACATTGACAAGTTATAAGATTTCTAGGAAAAAGAAGGTTGTCTAGGCCCTACTCTCACTCGTATAGTCATCAATATTATTCTTTATGCCGATGATATCGTTCTTTTGGCAAGGTTTCCCCATGATCTTGAAAACCAACTAAGAATCCTCAAGGATTTTTGCTCCAATATGGGTATGAGTGTTAATACTATAACAGTAAGGTAGTGATTATTAAATCCAATGTGATCCCTTATGATATGTTCATATATGACAACAACAACTTGGAGGAAGTGACTTCATACAAATATCTTGGAATTGATATTCACCACAAGCTCAATTGGAATTATAGCATTGAGAAAATGATTATTGGGAGATGGAAAGCTTATTATGGTATTGAAAACAATTGTAAATCAACTCATCTTTGGAGTTGGGATAAGAAGAAACTCCTCTTTGAGACTCTTGTTACACCTGCTATTCTTTATGGATGTGAAGTCTGGGGCTATAGTATCTCTCATGAATCCTGGAGAAACATAGAGAAAATACAAAAGAATTTTATAACCTGTAATCTCAAAATTAAAGGAAATACCCCCTATCCCATCCACCTCTTGAAAACAAGCCTCTCCCCCATTTAGAGCATGGCTATGACTAGATACCTAATGTATAAGAACAAGTTAAACAACATGGAAGACAAGAAGCTTCCTAAAATTGCTTCAAAATCTAGTCATAACCACCATCGACTGAAGCGAAGATGGCATAAAGATGCCCAATCTTGGGTATAAATAGTTAGATGAAAAAAGAAAATTAAGGTATTATAAGGATGTAATCAACCCTAATATAGAAGATCAAAATTATCTATATGTTTTGTAAGTATTGTTAAGATAAGAACAAATTCTCACGAGCTCCATAGTGAAACTAGGCATTGGTCAATTCCTAAAATGACATGGGATGAAAGAGTGTGCCACTTTTGTGACACTAGCAAGGTTGAAGATGAAAAACACTTTCTCTTAGATTGTCCATCCTATACCCATATTAGATCTCATTTTCAAAATATTTGTCACATTACCAACCTTTCTAACCTCTTAGTTCAACAAAAGTATGGTGATCTTGGAAAACTTCTCTTAATGCTTTTCGAGCACAGAAACAAA
>JASDQU010213463.1:5358-19142 GCA_032191745.1 Picea mariana
TAGAGAGTATCTTCCCGAGTGTTGTTCTCGGTGGCACTATAGCAGTCAGGCAGCCGATCGGTTTATCTAAAGAGGGCTTCAGGTAATCTAGGTCAATCTGTACACAGGTGTTGTCTGATGCGCTACCACTCGAAGGGGTACCAACAGGGGTTACAAGGGTGGTCAACAAATGTGCGCTTAAGTACCACTTGTATTTCCTGCGTGTATGAATCCCTCAACCGCAGGTTTGTGCGCGTAACGACAGATCTTTGTGGCTTAAAGATGTCGGAATACATCTCTACCCTCAAAAAATTTACCCACAATTTATGCCGAAGAAAGTGTTCGGATACCACTTGTAATATACCAGATATAAAAAGTATGTAGAACAGAAATAAAATGCTAGAAATGGAAGAATAACAGCAATATAACCAGAACAATCACTACAATAACACTGAAATGATATAAGAATAACAACAGAAATAGCACTTTGATTCTGAGAGCAATGTTCACGGGCCTCTTCGAGGGGGTAACCTCTAGTCGAGCAGAGCTATATTACAATAATATCCAAGCTAGGGTTCTCATACCTTCGACTCCTATTTATACTAAATATGTCTATCAAAAGAAGCATCTAGAGGAAGATCTTTCTAGGAGCGGAAGCTTCTATTAGGTCTTCTTACATTCGACTTATTCTATTTTATTGCAAGGCCTTATTAATATTGAACTTTATTACATCCGAATATATTGTTCTACCTATGTGCGGGTTAGAACCCTAACAAAAGCAATTGAAACTTATTTAATTCTTCACCAGTTCATACATTCAAAACATGAACGACATATAAAAGCATAACAATGAATGCAAATACATAAACAAACGGAAAGTTCATATGCAAGAAAAACTTCTTTCTTTCTATTAAGATGAATGTCCGATTACAATATGCGCAGGTTGGATTGTAACAGAGTCTCAGCTCTCTCAAAACAAACTATTCTACTTCCTATTCAATGACAATACTCCTCTAGCAGCCTCATTTGGGCATGCCATGCATCTACATATACAAGAAGGTTCCTAGGGTTCCCTCCGACTACCTCTCCTATCGAAGTAACAGCTAACAACTACTCAAGCTCCGTTACATTCAAGACTGAGAGTGAAACTCCCAGACCTCTCGCGATCAGTCAGTTTCCTAGCGTTTCGCTCTTCTTCAATCATCCGTTCAAAATGGATCAGCAAAATAAACGCTAGCTTTTAGATTCCGATTAATTTAAAAAGGCGCGCTATGGCGCTGAGTTGTCCCTCCACATGGGCTTTGCTGACGATGCTCCTGCATCACCCTGCAACNTCAAAAGAAGCAACTAGAGGAAGATCTTTCTAGGAGCGGAAGCTTCTATTAGGTCTTCTTACATTCGACTTATTCTATTTTATTGCAAGGCCTTATTAATATTGACCTTTATTACATCCGAATATATTGTTCTACCTATGTGCGGGTTAGAACCCTAACAAAAGCAATTGAAACTTATTTAATTCTTCACCAGTTCATACATTCAAAACATGAACGACATATAAAAGCATAACAATGAATGCAAATACATAAACAAACAGAAAGTTCATATGCAAGAAAAACTGCTTTCTTTCTATTAAGATGAATGTCCAATTACAATATGTGCAGGTTGGATTGTAACAGAGTCTCGGCTCTCTCAAAACAAACTATTCTACTTCCTATTCAATGACAATACTCCTCCAGCAGCTTCATTTGGGCATGCCATGCATCTACATATACAGGAAGGTTCCTAGGGTTCCCTCCGACTACCTCTCCTATCGAAGTAACAACTAACAACTACTCAAGCTCCGTTACATTCAAGACTGAGAGTGAAACTCCCAGACCTCTCGCGATCAGTCAGTTTCCTAGCGTTTCGCTCTTCTTCAATCATCCGTTCAAAATGGATCAGCAGAATAAACGCTAGCTTTTAGATTTCGATTAATTTAAAAAGGCGCGCTATGGCGCTGAGTTGTCCCTCCACATGGGCTTTGCTGACGATGCTCCTGCATCACCCTGCAACATCAACAAATACGCCCTCCATGGGCTCATAAGTCACAGGGATCATAGCAATGTCAATCACATCTAATCATCAAGTTATTTAAACATGTGCATGAAACCCCTTTTACCCGGACAAGTGCTCAAAGACATTATGCTATTCTACAAGCCAAGTTTGGAGGGGACGCTAGGATGTCCTATTGAGCTAATGCTCATTGGATGTGGGATGTTCCCGGGTGAAGTCAAATCCAGGCCATGTAAGTGGATGAGGTGGTAGGAGATGTCTGGGCAATGGGTACAGTGAAAGTATGACTTACCTGTGGGTGCCTCTAAAGAGAGTGAGTTGCACCTTGTCATGGATGCAAATGTTTCCAAGCCCATTCATGCCTTTTATCTCTTATTCTTATTTGTTTTTTTTTTCAAGAGACTAGTTGGGGGGCACTGCCCGGGCATGGTGACCAGTGGTGGCAATGTCACCCACAAGCATTTCATGGAAATGAGAAGGTTGGCTTGTGATGAGACCCCCTTTCACTTGGCTATGCCACCAGGAGCCACTACCTTGGCGTGGTGACGAGTTGAATGGTAGTGTCCTACCGCTACATGCCCATGGACCTAATAGGTTGGCTTGTGATAAGACCCCCTATCCTCCAACTAGGTCTTGATTTATTATTTTTTTATGGGTCCCTTTGTTTCTTGCTGAGAAGTCTTTTATTGCTTTCTCGAGGATCCCTGGGCAAAGCATCTCAAGGTTTCATTCTTTTGGATTTTATATTTTGCCAGCTACTTTTACCCTCTGGGCCTTTAGCCCCTTCTTCCCACAAGGTAAGCTACAACCCTTGGATAGTTTGGCCAACCCAATGCCCAAACCAGTGTATGGGATGGATGAACGGAAAAAAGATGAAAAGTGGTAAGTATAGTGGGAACGGACGATGACCTTTCATGAATCCCCCCAGTGGCAACTCAAACCCTATGGGAACCAGCTTACTAGGGAAACCTATCATTCCCCCTAAGTGTGGTCAAGTGGAAAGGCATAAGGTCCAAGCACATGTCAGAAGCAAAAAGAATTAAATGCACATATTCAAATGTTTTGAGAATCAGAGTGACACATACCATGATACCCGGACTCATTACCTCATGGAGCAAGACCCATCTCTGCTGCAGGACCAGGCCGATGTGATGGATGCTGCTACTGCTGACAACGTGGAGGCGCTAAAGAAGAAAATGATGGGCCCTCCAGGGCCATGCTCAAGTCGATCTGGCTCTCAGTACTCCATGTTTAGGACATGTGGGCCTCAAGACATAATCTCCTTAGTTATCCCTAGCCTAGGGGATAACAGTCCCCTTCCACAATTAGTTGATAAAAGCCAAGTTGGGTGGTAGCCTGAATACCTCGAATAAGAGCCCAAAGTTCAATAGCATTATTCAAGTCGTGACCTTGGCTGCCAGCTAGTATGTGACGAATTAGACATTGATCACCTCGAAAGACTGCAGCAAAACCAGTTGGTCGTTGGTTTCCCTTTGATGCTCCGTCAAAATTGAGTTTGAAGAAACCATGAAGAGAGTGTTGCCACTTTTCAAGACTTTTGACACAGAATAAGAGGTTGAGAGTCGAGTCAGGGTCCATAGCTAGGCAGAGATCCCACTTGAGTAAGATGGGTTTTTCATTCAAATCACAGGTCAAGTAATCTGTCGTCCATTTCTTTTGTGAGGTTGTTTCCAAGATGTTATCTTGAATTCTGGGCCAAATTTCAAGCCAAGGCAACTAAGTTGAATGGAAGATTATGTGGTTTCTCTCTTTCCATATTTTCCACGAGATAAATCTAGGTAGAAGCTGCCAAATTCGATCTAATACTAAGTTTTAAAAGCAGAGGATCTTCAGCTGGCAATCCTGTTAGTGATATTGTCTCTGTGGTAGTCTAACGTGCGCATCGTTTGAGTTGCTTCGTCCCAAATGTTTGAGCTATAATGGCATTGATTGAGCAGGTGCTCCATGGTTTCCTCATGTTGAAGGCACAAGGGTCAAACAAAGGGCCCAATGAAGCCTCTCTTTCTAAGGTTGTCCTAAGTTAAGATGTATCTATGGGCTACCAACCATCGGAACATACTTACTTTGGGCCACAAGTTAGCCTGCCAAATATTGTTCCAGATATTGTCCTTGGGCAGCACGTGAACTGGTTTAGTCTGTGACCCGGTCGGATCAGACCATTTTACCGATTCCGGTCCAGTTCTGGTAACATTGAGCAAAACGCCGATTGAGGTAAACCTAAATCTTTCGAAACATGATAAATTAGAGATGGTTAATGAATTGATATATCATCAACTTGTAGGAAGATTGATACATCTTATAATAACTAGACCACACATAACGTTTGCAATTGGAATGTTATCAATGTTTTTAAACTGTCCCAAGGAAACACATTCGGATGCAGCCAAAAGAGTGTTTATATATATCAAAGGTACCTCACAGTTTGGTATTGTACTTGAGAAGAATGATAATTTCATGTTGAAAGATTTTTATGATGCAAACTAGGTAGGTGATACAGATGAAAGAAAATCTAAATCGTGTCATGTTTTTACTCTTGGTAGTAGAGTGTTTTCATGGGAAAATAAAAAGCAACCTTTAGTAGCTCTTTCGACAACAGAAGCAGAATACAAAACAGCAGTTGGAGCAACATGTAAAGCAATATTGTTACATAGAATTTTATATGATTTGATTTTATATGATTTGAAGCTCCACAAATGCAACCAACAACTTTACACTGTAACAACCAAAGTGCAATCAAGATGACAAAGAATCCAATCTATCATTTGAAAAATAAGCACGTCGAAATTCATCATCATTAGTCAGAGAACAAGTACAGAGCAAAGAGATAGAACTAATTTATTCCACGTTCCAAGATTAAGTAGAAGACATCTCCACTTAGTAGTAGATAAATTCCAAGAGATGTTTGGAGTTATGGATAATGAAATAAACAATAAGAGGTGTTACGACAATGTAATGTTTATTTTATCTAAAAAACCATAAATGTTATGTATAAGACTAATGTTGTAATGTCATAAAGTGAGAAATAAGTCATACATAACAAACGACATTTAAGTTAAAGTATTGAATGAAACTAGGCGAGAGGTTCCTAACAAGAATAACAGAACTTGCTAGATATTTATACAATGCCACTCTATGTAATTTTGAAACAATGATATAATACATATCTCGCTTTCAATCTCACCTGTCTCTTTACCTACTCTCCATAGTCTAGTTTAACAACTATAGAATGTCTTGTTCAATAAATATGTGATATTGTAAATGAATCAGAGAATTCAATTTTAAAAAGAAAATTTTCAGGGAATTTGATCTTTCTTTCATCTATTGCTGGTTTGAAATTTAACATTAATTTACTAAAATATCTTGTATTTTGATCGACAGTTCTTGCAAACATCCACTATTACCAACCTGTGTTCATTTAAAATTGAATACAAGTGTTAAAAAGAATCCCACCATATTATCCATTTGCGACTATAAGATATATTTCTACTGTCCATTTTGTCTACAATAAAGTTAAACCATTCAGGTTTATTTTGAGATGCAATAATTTTTCCACAAAAGACTTCTGGGAAAGAACCTAGGGTAATAAAAAATGTAACCCCTTGTGTCTGCTTGTAAGGCAGAAAATATTATACCTTTATAGGCCGAGGATGGTCTTTGTTGTGCCCCATAGTCTTCAAAATACCAGGCAAGAGACTTGTACGAGCAATCTGTTAAAAATTAAAAATGACAATTGACATGGTGATCTTTCTATATGCATGCATAAACTTAAGAGTCGAGACTAATCAAATTTTCATTTACAAAGAACATTAAATTCAACATGTAAATTAAAGGAAAGTTATANCCAGGATAAATGTTGTGTACTTGTGGATGTGTATTTCTTAGTGATCTTGTGGTTGTTATGCTCTTATCTTTATGAAATGCAAAGAACTATAATATCAGCATAAAACATTAACAAACATTAATTTACTAAAATATCTTGTATTTTGATCGACAGTTCTTGCAAACATCCACTATTACCAACCTGTGTTCATTTAAAATTGAATACAAGTGTTAAAAAGAATTCGACCATATTATCCATTTGCGACTATAAGATATATTTCTACTGCCCATTTTGTCTACAATAAAGTTAAACCATTCAGGTTTATTTTGAGATGCAATAATTTTTTCACAAAAGACTTCTGGGAAAGAACCTAGGGTAATAAAAAATGTAACCCCTTGTGTCTGCTTGTAAGGCACAAAATATTATACCTTTATAGGCCGAGGATGGTCTTTGTTGTGCCCCATAGTCTTCAAAATACCAGGCAAGAGACTTGTACGAGCGATCTGTTAAAAATTAAAAATGACAATTGACATGGTGATCTTTCTATATGCATGCATAAACTTAAGAGTCGAGACTAATCAAATTTTCATTTACAAAGAACATTAAATTCAACATGTAAATTAAAGGAAAGTTATATCTGCATACTATATCAGTAACACCCTACTCAATGGGAAAGGGAAAGCGCTGTAAATAACAATGAGAAAAATAATACTAGACAATGAAGTAAAACAAAGAAGTATGAATGTAATTCTAAAAAATGTAAAAGTAAGGATTACAAAGGGAATCCTAACATTGAGAGCGAGAGACCAAAGGCATTAATTTAAGATGCAAAGTTTGAATGCACCCCGATATCTATCTTCAAAACACTCATTGCAAGCAGGAAAGAAGCGGAAATGTATTAGGACTGTTGCCATCAAAGAGATGACTTAAGAAACAAAACAGCTAAAGTAATTTTTCCATATTACAGACATCATGGTTGCAAAATTTCATTTATTCCTGTCAATGTAAGACAAGTAAATGAACCCTCACCTCAAAATCACTGGAACGAGGGTTTCCAATGACAACTGCAGTTTTCTTGTCATCCTTTCTGTTCACCATAGAAAAGTTCTCATCATGAGAACATAATATCCACGTTAGTACTTCCGAGAAACCAGCCATGGCAATCTGCAAGCAAAAATGCACAACAGAAATAGTTACTATCCCTCAAGAGAGCCATAATCTGGATATGATGAAATTTTCAAAAGTATACAATCATAATTTGGAACGCTAAATAAATGAAAATACCTTTTGGAATCATCAACACATATTATTCATGTGTGGCTCACTATTCATTAAGGTCATTTCATTTGGCTAGTTCCATGCCAGCAGCTGGCCAGTTCAAATCCCCCTGGGTGAGGCGCACTAGTCTACGCTGATAGGATTAGTAGGAATGGCATCCACAAAAGAGGATTTCCCAGCAAGGATTTTATTTGTCAAAAAGTGTCCTTAAGGTCATTCTTAAAGTAATTAGGGTATCCATGTGTCAGGATTTGTGATGTTAAGTGAGGGAAAGTGTCAAGCTAAGAGAGGAACATGTATCGCATGAGAGATGAAGAGTCATGGGATACAGCAGATCAAGGTTCAAGATTGAGAGACAACTTATACACAATATATCACTTGTGAAGATTGAGAGAGAGAGGAGCAATTTTTGTACAGTATACCACCCACGATTTTTTGTTTGAAAATGAACATGCTCAAAGAATCATTAACGAAATAGAAAACTCACAAAAAACACAGGCTATTACGTGGCAAACCATCAAAAGGGGAACATCCACAAAGCAAAGGAAAAGCTTAATTATTCCTTCATCTCAATTWMCATAGTAAAACGAGGACCCGCGTCCAATTTATAGAGATATTTGCTGCATCTACTTCAGATCTTCTTCAGCTTCAAGCTTCAACCCATTCTGYCATCTTGACCACTTTGATGCTTACTTTTCAGCATTTGTCTGGTTTCCCAGCACCTGAAAATATTGATCATACTTTACTCAAGCCTTGCCATAAGCCATGTCCCTTCCTCTGCAATCTTTTCCAAGTGTAAACGAARATGCYGTTAAGGGGGGGATGACATGTAATGCCCACTTCCCTTCATTTCCAAGTCAATCTTACAGGGGGGTATTGGTGCATAGTTATTTGTGCACATTAATAATTACTAGTGCTAAATTATTGTGCACATAATTAGTTATTTACGCTCCTCGTGATCATCAAAAATCAACATTGTGATCATCAAAAGTAGGATTTGTAACTATCAAAATAAAGTCGGCATTCTTTAGATAACCCATCTTGATCATAACCTGCATTGTCAAGATCCCAACTTCCAAGTTGTTAGTAAATTTAACTTAGCTTGAAGAATATGGCTAGGTGCCTTAGTACACTGCAAATCAGTAAACAGTTTGCATTCAGTTGATTGCTCTATAAATTGGACCTAAGTCCTAGTTATCGCGCAATTTGTACTTTGATAGAAGGAAAGGTAAAACAAAAGCAAATTGGCATAACTTGAGGTTATCCTATCATTGTCACCTCAATAGGATTCCTCTTTCTATTTAGGGTTGTAGGCCCAGGGGAGACATCCCCGGTGACCTAGGGGTTTGAGAAGGCAAGGTCAAAAGGGCTAATAAAAGATCCCCTCTCACAAGTCACCACCGATCAGAAAGTCCCAGTTTTATAACCAATGAAATGATAATATATCAAGGTGTAACTGCCCGGAATAAAGCAACAAGAAACTATATATATTTGCAAGTACACTTGCTGGCTACAACTTTATAAAACCATAGACTTTCTCAATAAAAGCAATTGGCTGATAATGATGAAGTAAACAGAAAATTATAACAGCAATATTTATAAGACAATACTTCCCAATGAGTGCCTTGAAACAGCTTCAAAATGACTAAGAATCATCAACCATTAACATCATAATACTAGCATTTATTAGAAGCAAATAAGGCAATGCATTAATCAACCTTTTGAATTGCTTTTAAAAGTTTTTAATGCTGCAATGTATGGTTGTACCTTACTTTAGTAACAGCAGCAATAATGTTAGTAGGTTGAGCTATTCTAGTGTTAGAAATGGTTAGTAGGAAGCTCAAGGTATAGGTTTTAATGGTTGTTTTGATCAATCACTCAATAAGAAGACTTAGACTAGTGCTTTAGGGCAAATGGAGTCAATGATATGGCAGCAAATGAAATGTTGAAGGAAAATGATAATAGGAAAGTCAAAGACAAGAGAGATTGATAGTTGGAGTGTTGGTAACCCAAGGCTTCAACAATCAAAACCCTAGGGGAAACTAGCTACTAAGGTGTAGGTAACACTAGGCCTTAGTAGAATTTCCTCCCTCTTTAACTCAATGACGAAGCAAAAAAGGCTAATATGAAGCAAGTAAAACTAGGGTGTTGCAATGGCAAGGCCTTAGCAAATGCTTCTAGAAAATTGGCCTCTTGACAAGATCTACTAGGTGAAGGCTTTTAAAGCAAGGACAATAACATGTGCTAGTCTTCCTAGGGTTTAAACAAACAATTTCGTAATCTCAATGTAAATGCAAGATAAAAATGACTATAACTATTCAATTAAGAAGAATTTGCAGAAATTTCAATTACATACATCAAGAATCATCAAGTAAAACCCTAGTAGAACACATCCACCAAGAAACTTGCCAAAATACTCCAAATTTAGCCTTCCTCAACAAGTGCGCCTAAAATTTCAGCCAAGAAACCCTAGATAGGGCGCAAATTTCAGTCCTCACAAGTGTGAGTGAAAGATGATGAAAAATAAGAATGATTTTCCCCTTATTTATACAGTTACAATGACCAGAATTAGGTCAAAAAGGCCGACATGGCCAATTACACATAATATCCATTTTTTACATTAAATGTTTGTAAAGATGACATCATGCCCTTTTAGGATGACGTTAGGCCCTTTTAGGGCAACGTTGGCCTCCTGGAGCAAAACGTTAGGCCTCCTTGGGCCTCAAAATCCTGCCACACGTGCCACTTGGCACACAACTGCCTCCAAAGTATCCAAAACGTTGGGTGATGTCATGGGCCTTCCAAGGCCTACATCATGGTGAAAAGGGCAAGACCCCCCTGGGTCCACGCCTGCCAGGTTGTCCCTAGTGGAACATCCTCCTCTCTCTCCGAAGCAAACCCTTGATCTGTCTCTCTGCCCCTGGCTGGCGTCTCAGCATCCATCTGGTGGGATTTTAGCCCTATTGAAGTCCAAACTAATCATCTCCCCATATGTACCTGTCCATCGCAAGGCTGTTGGGAGCGGGGAGCAGGAGCGGGAGCGGGAGCGGGAAGCGCATATTTTCAAAAATCTCCGGGAGCGGGAGCGTTTTTTATATAATACATAAAAAATATATATTTTGATGCATATATNGCGTCTCAGCATCCATCTGGTGGGATTTTAGCCCTATTGAAGTCCGAACTAATCATCTTCCCATATGTACCTGTCCATCGAGTGTGGCCCTGCAACATCAACAAATACGCCCGCCATGCGCTCATAAGTCACAGGGATTGTTATCGCATAGTAAAGATAGAAGGCTTGAGTTTTGTAGGTCAAACTGGCGAAACAGGAACCTTTCCCACCCAATGTCACCACAATGGGGAGGTTCTTTCTATTTAGGGAGGTGAGGCCCAGGGGAGATGTCCCCGATGACCTGGGGCTTTGAGGAGGCAAGAGGATAGTAAGACAAAGATAAAGAATCCCCCCCTCACAACTCACCACTGAGCAGATAGTCCAGCCAAAGGCCAATTTAAAGTAAACCCCCAAAGAAAGTATACCTGCCTGGAACATAGCAACAGCAAACTGATATATGCAAGCTATACCTGAATGGGGTTAGTACTTCATAATAATAGATGACTATCTGAATAACATATAAGCAATTAGCAATAAATGTTGATGAATTGAATGTTTATCAATAGCAATGGAAATTATAACACTTCACCAATAAATATTGGAACAATATGGCATTCAATGTAACCAATCAATACTTCATTTAATAAATGCCTTAACCATTATTCAATTGCTCATAAATAAAACGATGTTGCACTAATGATGTAATAGCATGAGATGACGACAGCAATTAGGGTTAATAGGGTTAGCGTTTAGACTAGGGTTAGAAGTTAGGGTTTCAATTCAAAGGTTTTGAGAGTATTTAGATCAAGTTCTACTTCAACGCTTGAGGTCTTAGATCAGTGCCTTTAGGGTTAAATGGAGTCAATAATGAAGGACACAAGGATTGAAGGAGACAAAGACTAAGGACTAGAGGGAGAAGTTTTGAGGTGTTGCTAAGGCAAGGCCTCAAAATCAAAACCCTAGGGGAGAGAGGCTTACTCCGGTGTTGCTACAGCAAGGCCTCGTGCTCTCTCCTCCTTCCTAAGATAGCAAAACGGCTAGCATAAAAGATAAACTTGAGACAAGAGGGTTGACAAGACAAAGTGTTGCAGCAACAAGGCTCCACTAGCAAACCCTAGAAAAATCAGCCCTGAAGTGTAGAAACCCTAGGCTTCACGACGTCTCCTTCTTCTCAGCTTGTAAAGGTATGGCTAGCTAAAGGGAAAAAGGAAATAGGAGTGTAGTTGTGGCTAGGCTCTTTCTTCCTTCTTCAATGGCTGAAAATTTCTCTATCAAGGGACATGAGACAAGGACCTACTTGTATGCTTGTCACCTAGGATTTAGATTCAGCAATATTCATAAGCATATGCAAGAAATTAAACTACAACCATTCATTAAGAAGTTTTGCAGAAAAAAAATACTTACAATTCATCAAGAAATAACCATGCAAACCCTAGTTGTAACACCTTCCTTCAAGAGAAACACCATAAAATGCCAAAAATGTCTTCCTTCAACAAGTGTGCCTCACTAAATCAGCCAAATACCCAATTAGGGCGCAAATTTCAGACCTCCTTATGGAGTAAATGAGTGATGATGAAAAAATGAAGGAGAAAATCCTCCATTTATACAGTATCATGACCTAATTTTACTTTTTAGGTCATGTAAAAGGCCGACAAGGCCAAAATACCAAGATCATATTGTTTTACATTAAATTGTCAAATTAAATCCTAAATCAAGATGAAAAAAGAGTAAAATCCCCTCCAAGGGAGACGTTAGCCCCTTTTTGGGCAGATGGGGCATCCTGGAGCAAAATGTTAGCCTTCCTTGGGCTTCTCCAACCTGCCACTGTTGCCTAATCTGCCTCCAAAAGTGTCCATGATGTTGGGTGACGTCATGGTCAAGGTGGTGACGTCCTAGGCCTCCCAAGGCCAACGTTCCACTGAGAGAGGGTCATCCCCCCTAGGTCAAGCTCTGTCGGGGTGCCTCTGGTGGAACGTCCTCTTCTCCTCTGGTGCAAAGCTCCGGATCCATCTCTATCCTGTATCTTCCCCCTGACGGGGTCTTAGCATCCACCTGATGGGCTCTTCAGCCCCATGGAGGTCCGAACTGATCATCTCCCCATGTGTACCGGTCCAAGATGGTACCTGTCCATCGAGCATGGTCCTGCACATCAAAATCTACGCCCTCCATGGGCTCATCAGTCACAGGGATCATAGCAATGTCAATCACATTTCATCATCAATATTATTAAACATATGCACAAAACCCCTGACAAATCAATCAATAGCTCAAAGACATTACACAAACTTACAATACACGTCTGGGAAAGGGCAAGGCATCCTATTGTGCTAGTGTCCACTGAATAAAGGGAAGTTCCCAGAAGAGATCTCTTCCAAGCCATGTAAGTGGATGAAGTGGTCAAGGGATGTCCAAGCAGGTGGGTGCAACGCAGGTCAAGGAAGCAAGATGTGACCTGTGGGTGCCTTTGTAGAAGGCGAGTTGTACCTGTCATGGATGCAATTCTTTCCAAGCCCATTCATGCCTTTGTTCCTTTTGTTATTTTATTATTTTATTGCTTTTTCCTTTTCTTTTGCTCAAGAGATACTCAGGGGACACTTCCCTGGCATGGTGACCAGTGGTGACAGCGTTACCCACAAGTGCTTTCACAGAAATGAGAAGGTCGGCTCGTGATGAGACCCCCTTTCCCTTGGCCATGCAACCAAAGGTCACTGCCCTGGCGTGGTAACCAGCTGATGGCAATGTCATACTGCTAGGTACCCATGGACCTGATAAGTTGGCTCGTGATGAGACCCCCTATCCTCTGATTAGGTCTTGTTTTATTGTTTTTAGGGTACCTCTTGTTTCTTGTTGAGAAGCGTTTTATTGCTTTCTCGGGGATCCCTGGGCGAAGCATCTCGAGGTCTTATTCTTAGGCTTTTATCTTTTACCAGCTTACTTTTACCTTCTAGGCCTTTAGCCCCTTCTTCCCACTAGATAAGGTGCAACCCTAAAAATAGGTCAACCCAGTGCCCGGACAAGTGGAATGGGACATGTGAGCGGGAAACAAGATGAAAGTGTGAAGCTGTGAGGGGAGTGGACGATGGCTTCTCGGAGATGACCCCCAATGGCTACCAAAACCAACAGACACAGGCTTACTAGGACATCATGTCAATCCCCAAAACATGGTCAAGTGAGAAAGTGTAAGGTCCAAGCAGTCGTTAGAAATAAAAGGAATCAGATGCATACGTTCAGTGGTTTTAATGATGAAAGTGACACATACCATGATACCTGAACTAATTACCTCATGAAGCAAGAACCCTCTCTGACACAAGACCAAGTCGATGGTGGTGGAGGTTGCTGCTACTGATAGGATAAAGATGTTGGAAGAGAGAAAAGGTGGGCCCTCCAGGGCCATGCCGAAGTCAATCCTGCTCTCGGTACTCCATGTCTAGGACCTATGGGCCTCGAGACATGATCTCCTAGTTATCCCTGAAAGTGGGGGGATAACAGGGATCATAGTGATGTCAATCACGTCTAATCATC
>JASDQU010213464.1:2304-16623 GCA_032191745.1 Picea mariana
AAAAAAAGAGCTATAACAAGAATGGCATACCTTGCTGAATTTTGGTTTATTCTAGAGAGAGACCTTGTAGAGCGTGCCCCACACATAATAGTTGTTGAATCAATCTAAAAATGTTAGAAATAATACTAAATACTGTACTCTAACCAACACATTTTGTATTACTGAATTTGGATCTGTTATGAAAAAGTTATGAAGTTTTTACCTGAAACAACTATTTTAGACTAGTTTTAGGACTAGCCACAAATCCTATTTTCCACAGAGTGTAACTCAAAAAATACAACGACCAAAAAGTTGAATTATTTACCATAGATACTTGGATTTGTTTCCTCAATTTCATAGCAATTTCGCGGTCTGAATCATTCTTGAGAAAAGGTTATTGAGAAAATGGTGAGATGACCTGTAAATAACGGACCTTAGAAAGCATCATCAAAATAATTTATCCTTCCTTGAATTCCGGCCTTATTTTCGTCACCTTCCCTTAGAAATTCAACTAGATATCCTTTGGTTACCTTAGACACCTATATATATTCAATATTCTCAAGTGTGATGTAAAATGAGAGAGCCTTGCCTCTTATTTATACTCTGCAAGTAGCTTCCTTAAAAACATCTTTTAGGTCACTTTGCCCACTTTCCTTATTTTAGGGTTAACCCACTTCCAATTTATCCATTAAATTTATTATTGAAATAATTTATTTTGTATTAAAGTTTAATTATAATACACTCATCACTTCACTTTATTATTTACCTTTTAAAATTTCTTAAACCACTTTGACTACTTTGACCTTTTGGGGCTTCTAGATGACATATGAGGGTCTTCCAACTTCGTAAGGCCATAACTGTCAAACCGTGAGAAGTTATGTGATGTTCCACATACCACTAGAAATGGAATGAAATATACTATCCATATAGAATAGTATTACCTAAAAATATATCAAAACTCATACCATTATCCATCAAACAATCCTCGGTCCATTACCCAAACCTGGGTTCTCCAACTTCTCATGGCCATAACTCTCTAACCATGATGACTTATTTCACGTCCCACATACCACTGGAAATGGAATGACAAGCACTATCCATATGGGATAGTTTCACTAAAAAATGCATTGAACTTCATCTCATTATTCCAAAAATAAGCATGGGATATCTAACCATACTTCTAGGGTAACTCAATCCACAAAGCGTCTTCCCATGAGGGATTTCACCATAAGGGGACCACTTTGGAGTTCATCTATTTGTACTTATTATCAACCATGACAAGACAATAATGAGTCATCTTTGCATAAAACAAACTTGGGTCCACTACCCAAACCTTTGTGCTACTGGAATTCGCTACTGTATTTTCTCCAAGGGATGACATCAATCACTAAGGATTGACATCAATCTATAATATCACTCTTCAATAGTTGACATCAATGACAAACAACAATCCATACCAACTATCCATCAACCTAATCCAACTGTCTGGCATTTGAGGCCATATATTGGAAGGAATTTGGGATAGGATCCCCAACCAAAATCCTAAATAAGCCAAGCATTTTTGGGAGTTTAGAGTAGGAGAAATGTTGAAGAATTCATGAAGCCTAATCCATTTTTGTGTAGGGAAGCCATTGAGAAGGGAAACTTTTGAGGCCAATTTGAGGAGCTACGATTAACCTTTTTTGATGTCGTTAGTTGCATTGGATTCATGAGGTCGAGAAAAACACAGCTAGACCATCTTGTCATCTTTTTTATGCAATTTTGATGTACTTTTGAAGCATTGAATAGAAATCATAAATCCTTCCCCATTGAGACAAAGGCCCGGAGACGTAGAAAAATTTGTGTCTAACTCTGTTAATCATATTGTTGTCATGGTTTATTTTTCCTTATGTTTACTTTCTGATCTACATTCTTTATAATGGATACAATATTCTTTCAGTAAGATCTTCTTCTTTCTTAATTCCTAAGTGATAATTTAACACATGCTTAAAACTCAACCAAGTCTTTAAAATATCATTTTCGGATCAAGTGGTATGAGGGAAAATATAAGTCGTGGTCAATTCGAGCTTGTAGAAGTAGATCCATAGATTGGATCAATAAAGAGGACTTCTCAAAGTGAGAAGATGGCATCTGAAGAAGGAATGTCTTAGAACGAGATGGTGTTTCAAAAGAAATTATTCTCCATGTCAGATATGGTAAAGGTATTATATGATGATTACTTGGAATAGAAGAGGCCTTTCCAAGGGGAATATTCAAAACAAGACATGTGCTACTTCAACTCCTTCATCTGCATCAACTCCTTCAACTCCTTCATCTCCATCTTCCTCTTCTTCAAGTACAATTTCACATGCTACTTCTGCAAGAAAACATTCTCATAAACATAAGCATGATATTCCACTACTTAAACTTGATGTAACATTCAAATTTATCATGTTGGCTTGATAACTGGGTCAAACAAATGGAAGTTTATCGGAGTGTGCAACAAATCAAATATGAGGCAACCCAAATCAAATTGGCATCGCTTCGTCTTGTAGGCATAACACTCATTTGGTGGAAGAGTAAGGTGAAAAATGGTACTCAACAAGTTGGTAATGTATTTCCATCATGGCAAGCTTTTTTTTTTGCACTTAGAAAGTAGTTTTATCATTTGGGTTATAAGGAAAAAGACTTAATTGAATGGAAAATTATTAAACTAAGAAAAGGAAAAATGGTGCAAGAATACACGGATGAATTTCGTAACATGGAATTAATGTTACATATTCCATTACATACACAAGAAACTATTATGAAGTATATAGGTGGTTTACCTGCACATATTTGTAACACTGTATTTATGTTTCAACCTACTAATCTTGATGATGTTGATGTTCAAGCAACATATATTGAAGAAGGGAAAACAAGAGTTGGTGTATTAGGGGAATCCTCTTTAAAGTTCAAGATAGTGAAGGAAGAGAAGCTCTCCTGGAAGAATTGCAAGAAAGAAGGGCCTGATGATGACCATTGCTAGCAATTGAACTAAGAGAAGAGACCAAAATAGTTCAAAGAGAGGAAATGGAGGAAAGTAGTTGCAACAACAACACGACCAATAGACTTGGGGTATGATTCAGGTGATGAGGCTAAGATCACAACAATTGGTTTTGTGAGGTAAAATTAGTGATGGATATGATTCTAGAAGTAAATCGTTTCACATAAAGGTCATAATGAAACATTCTAAGATTGATACATTGATAGATAGTGGATCTCTATATAACTTGATTTTAGAGGAAGCAATTAGACAATTGGGATTGACAACTAAGCTACATCATAAACCTTACTTAAATGGATAAGAAAAAATCATAAATTTCCCATAGCAAATCAACACACTTTAAGGTTTGCAATTTCATCAAAGTTTGTGGATGGGTAACATGTGATGTGTTACCACTAAATGAATGTGAAATGATTTTAGGCAGCCCTTATTTATATGATCACACATAAATATTCTATAGGGAACATAATCAATATCAATTAACCAAATAAGGAAATGAATATGTTGTACATGCTCATCACATAAAAGAAAATCAATTTATTCAAACAATGGAACAATTAAGGAAGACAACTTGCACAAGCAACACACCTATAATTGTGCCAAGTAAAGCAGTTGATCTTAAGCATGAACATGAGATGGTTGCAGAACCGAAGTTCAGTCATACTTTTCTTTAAGATAAGTTAATATAGTGGAAGCACATCAAACATATTAGTTCATTTGCAATCATATTTATGATGTTATTGATGTTATGACTCCTAATGTTGTCTACATGGATGGTTCTCTTTTAAACTTAATACTAGGACAAAATATCAATGTCCAAAGTTGAAGCTTATCCCTAATCTTACACATTTAAGGTAGCACTTGAAGGAGATGAGGCCTCGCTCCCCCACTTGTCACTTAAGGTAATGGGTGACACTGGAAGGAGATGAGGCCTCTCCTCCGTCACTTGTCACTTTTACTATGGTTAATATTATAAAAATAATTTTCCATTCCATAACTATGTAAGTAGAATGTATTTTTTTTAGTTTATAATTATTTTATTTTACATTTAATATTCTTATCACGGATCTTTGATCCTATAAAGGTTCGTACGCAATTTTATCCTTTTACAAACGCAAATATGCACTAACACAAATTTGTTGCTGAAATATTTGAACCTAATAAAAATGATAATTATTCATTTTACAATCATTAATATACGATCTAGTTTATTTCTATGATTATCAAATAATTGACGCATCGGTTCAACGCGAATCGATTCGACGGTTTTCCTTGTCATCGGTTCAACGCGAATTGGCACATTAGTTCAACACGAATCGCTTCTCTCGAGGCAGTTAAAATGAAGGAAATCACTATAAGACATTGAAGTCAATAAATGATGTCCCTGTCTTTGGTCATTTTTTTCTAGGAGCACGCATGGAAAACTACATAACATACGCAATCGGAGAGAGAAGCCGAACAAGGAACGATGGTGCGAGATTCACTGTGTACGGATAATAACATGGGGCGGTGACATGTACTGAAAAACTGCCAAATCAAACAAACTGTGGATTCAATATGACCTGACCTAGCCTCTGATTATGTTATTATTTTTTTTCATTCTTGAATTGTTTCCATACCAGAGTTTCACTCTATTTATACAACAATTCATTTCGGAAGGTTGTGTGTCTATGTTTCATCTCCTGGTGTATAACACTAACTTTCTTTGGTCTCTTTATTGGTCATTTCATTTCAACTTTTAGCACTATAAGTACCTGGATGTCCATGGATTTCTATTCTATTGCAAGGCCCTACAGAAGCAACTGCGGGGAGAATCCCAACGACAACTTTAAGCAGATGAGGAATCACGTGGGATCTTGCATGGAGGGCCACAGCTGGTGATGCAGCCAAGGATGACTTTCGAACATCCACTAAAAATCTGAAGGGGAAAAACCATGCTGTGTAGGACGTCATCATATGCAAGGGAGAGTTGGCAAGTATCCTCGGCTACATCTCTTACAGTGCTTCTCATACCAGACATCAGATGATGTTATATATAGACGAATGTTTAATTTGGCAGAAGAATAAGTTATGTGTTCTTTATACTGCTTATGAAGATGGTTTTTTTCAATTTTATAGATTATTTTAATTTTAATAAATTATATTTAAACTAGATTATTGATAAGTAGGAATGTGAATCAATTTTAATTTTTGTTAGATAATTATGAATGATCTTATCCTTTCTTCTCTTAATGCATTCATAATTATTTTGATTTCGTTCCAACAACTATGAAGCAAAATGGGTTTGAAAAATGAATATGGTATGTTTCCATTTTCTATGAAGTGAAATGGGTTTAAAAAACGAGTATGGCATGTGTGACTTGAGCAAGGTTTATCAATCGAAGAGAAACGATCCCCTCTATCACACGGCGGTAGAGCACCAAAGCAACGACAGAGAAACATCTTCCAAATTATAAGCGGCATTAATTTGGATGATGGAGTTGTCAAGAGAAGGTAGCATTTAGTACATTATGATACTGCTAGATGTAGTTTCTACTTTTTCTCTGGTTTCATAAGCTATCCCAATGTTTGAGAACCATAATTCTTCAGTTCAATCAAATATGCTAAACATTTTTTTCTTCTTGATGTCTTTAATCGTTGGGTGTGTTTTTGATGTCTTTAATCGTTGGGTGTGTTTTTTCAGTTTTGCCTGGGTTAATACCCAACTTTGGAGCTTGGTCATGCTTTTCATTGTTTGTATAATTATTCTCCTAAGATGGCTGGCCATCTCCTGGTTTGTATAATTACTCTCCCAATGTGTGTGATATGTTTGAGGAGCAGGCATATCTAGAAACAAATTGAACCAGTTTTCAAGAATAATAGGCATATCTAGAAAACTTTATTTTCTTTTCTAAGAAGAATAATAGGCATATCTAGAATAATATGCATAGCGAGATCGTTTCTTTTCGTAGAAACAAATTGAACATTTAATCCCTATTATTCTTGCTATGAAAAGAAACGATCTCGCTTATGCATGTCATTTTGCCCAACGGTGAGGCAGACTATATGTAGGTAGTACTGGTTTCCATCTGTGTAAGCAGGCAGGAAGAATGTGGAAGGCCAGTCTCATTATGTTAAAGGAGAAAAAGATGTTTTTATGGTGACGATAGGACGGGATTCTTCGATAATCATTTGCTTATTATATAATGAAACCCTTCCTCAAGACTTTTGATTACCTCTCAGTTGCACAAAGATTTAGGTTGGATTAAATATATGGGGAGCTTACGTAAGATTGTGATAATCAACGAGAAGAATCCATCGCTCTCGACTAATGTAGAACTTTGGGTATTGTCACAGTTTTCCTAGTTGATACAAATTGACATCTATATTTTGTGATATCCCAATTCCAATCCATGATGTTGGTATTGCTAATACATAGAATCAGTGTCTTAAATCATTGCTTTGCTAAAAAAATATTTATTATGTCACAACACCTCATTACCAATATTTTTTTTTTAAATAATTATTTGATGAGTGTGTATTTTTGAATAAGTAGTTGTTTAACATATATTGTCATATATAATAATTATACTTAGAGCTTCCATGGTACAACCTTTTTTATTTACCTTCATAAATGTTTGGTTGATTTTATGTCTAATGCTTATGGTATTTACAACAATCTTACAAAATTTTAGATATTTTTAGATATTATATCTCTTGTTATTAAAGTTTGCTTTAAAAAACTAAAAATGCTATTATCATAGTTATTTTTTGTTTCCCATTCTATATATATAATATTGTTAATAATTAAAAATACTTTTTAATAATTAAGAATGCCTTGTATTATAGATAACCTTTTATTCACCTTTGATAAATCTCTAAAGTTCCAAGACTATTACATAAAGGGATCTTCCCTGGCATGCAAAGTGATTGAGACAAACCAGATTTCGATATAAAGAAACTTTAATAATAATCATATATGGAATATTTGATAAATCTCTAAAGTTCCAAGACTATTACATAAAGGGATCTTTCCTAGCATGCAAAGTGATTGAGACAAACCGGATTTTGATATAGAGAAAATTTAATAATAATCTTACACAGAATAGTTGAGAGAATAGTTGTCCCATACCTTTGTTTAATATCCTAATTTTGACCCTTTTGTTATATGAATACATGTATATTGTGCATGTTTAGTAATATAAATTTAACGAAATCATCTCATGAATAAACTGTATAAATGTATTGTATTGATTGTAGTGTTAAGTTTAAAAATTTGCTACCTTTGTTTAATATCTTGATTTTGACCCTTTTATTATATGAATACATGTATATGATGTATGTTAACTAATATAAATTTAATGAAATCATTTCATGATTAAACTATATAAATGTATTGTATTGATTGTAGTGTTAAACTTAAAGATATACTATGTTATTGTTTTAATAGTAAATTTTTAAACATATAATGGGGTAAATATGTTTACTATTTATTAGATCTTTAATATAATCAAGATATATAAATTTATGTCAAAAATTAATATAATGGTTCAAAATAACCTTAAGGAATAAGAGATGGTTCTTATTTTTTTTTAAGATGTACTTGATTTAAATATTATCCACCATATTTGACTTAGAAACCAAACATTGAATAAATATGTTGGTTATTGAAAAAGTCTACCGGACATTCATTATAAAATCATTGAATTGAATATAATTATGATGAGAAAATAAAAAAGATCCTATCTTCATAGATATTTGTTCCTCATACATATTCAAAAGAATTCTTGACATTTTAATTGGAATTGATTCAATGTTTTGGAATATGTTCATAGTCAAATCACTTTTACAATAGACTAGAAGTAATGAAAATATAAACGACTTTCTATTTTTTTACTAAAGAAGGAATGGAAATTAAATGACATTATTTTAAAGTAAAGTAGGAAAAAATGTGCTTACTATAAAGTTAAAAATAATAATAATAAAAAAGGGAGAATAACAAAATTTCTTCATGATAATTTATTTATATAAAATTAGTGTTTTTATTGTTCGATTGATTTTTAAGATAAGTTAATATTTATAATAAATTAGATGAGATTTATATACCATATATATATGAATGAAAATAATAAAATTATTTTTAATTAATTAAGTATTGTTAATTTTTTTAAGATGATGAAAGAGTATGTTTTAATAATGAAATAGTGAAAGATTGCTTAATGATTTGTTATTGAGATGACACTCTCAACAAAATTACCTTGTGATCATTTAGACAAAAACATACGTAACCATGCAATATCATACCTCACAAATGCTAATAGGATCATATTCACAATGTAAGAATAATAAATATATATTGGTCAAGGGAAGACCATATTATTATTCTACTGCCGAGTAATACATTTTGTAACATCCTTACTATAATCCTGAGTTTAATTAATGCTTAATGTAGATATAATGTGTGGCGACTACCGAGCGATGTATAAATGAGTTGTATTTTTGAATTTTAATAATATAATGTGATGCTAGCAACTAGTGGATATCGACAAATGTGGGGGTTGAATTATTCCACAAGAGAGGGGAGGGTATAAGAGAATGTTATAGATTCATCCAAGAGGGAATTATAAATTTCTATTAATTCAAACCACTTCATAAAATTTCTATTGGTATATGAACCTTCTAATTTTTTATTGAGTGTCCCCAAAGCTAATCATTGAATACGTGTAAGAGGGTGGCTGTGAGAAGTCACATACCATAGTTATTAGGAGCATGAGAGATTAGTACAATCATCTTAGTTATTTTATAATTTTGTAGATGCATCAAATTAACTCAAACATTAGATAAATTTGGTTGTAATCCATAGTTGGTAACCTACAAGAAATTAGTTAGAAGTAAATTTTAATATTTATGATTTTTCTACATGTAATGGACCTTAGTTAGGAAATGCAATGTTAGATTATGGTATCATATATTTTGGTTCAAACAATGGATATGTATAGGCCAAGAACCAGTGCTAATTTGGGAAAATTTGTTGTTACAGATTTCAGCGTGTGCGAATTTGGGGAAAATGGTAAACAATTAGAGAAATCCCCAAATTTGTGAGAAAATTGAGAGCATATTTGCCTCATATCCATCAAAGAAAGTTTTAATCAAGCCAATTTCTATAGTTGCAGAGTTAAAATTTGAACGGGAATGTTGAAATTCATGGTTTAATGGCCATTGTAGAATTGAGAGAAGCATAATGGATCGACGATCAAGATCACATTTGATTTCAAGACCAATGGTCCCCATTCATTGTAATAAATTTAAAAACATGTAAGGTTTTTCAAATTTATCAAGGTCGAGTAGATCAATGGATGAGATTAATTTTTGAGAGGTGGGAAAATGAGATAGATCGATGGTTTGGATTATTTTTTGGTCATTGAGAAGTTGGAGCTAATCAACAATTCGGATTTTATTTTGAAGCTTGGAAAATAGAGCAATTCAAGGTCAAGACTCATCAGTAGATTCATGAGAAGTTTGATGGATGAGTTGTCGAGATCATTTTGGATGGGGGATCCATGGTAAAGATTCATCTAGGATTGGATCAAAAAATCTATATGTTGGAGTTGGAAAAGAGAATTTTTTGATGGTCGATGGTTGGGTTGGACGAATTGGAAAAGTGTTTCAGTCGTCAATGGAAGTTATAGACGACCATGGGTTGGGTCAGAAAATTTAGTAAGGTGTTTTTCTCACAAAAAAAAATTGTTTATCATCGATGGTCAATGATTGGGTGAGCCAATTCAAAAATGTATTTGGGTCACCCAAGGGAAACTACCGATCGTCAATGAAGAAAAGAGGAGGATGACATGTCATGCCACGTGAACATCCAAATGTCATGCCACATTAGCCAAGATGAAACTTCAGGATGACATGTCATTCCACATCAATATCTATGTGTTATGTCACATTAGCATAGTTTCCACGTCATCCAAGAAATGGCCCATGGCCCATGGTTAGGTCAACTGAATTGGAGAATTATTTTCATATGCCAACGAGAATAGTCGATGGACAAAGATCAAGTCAACATAAATCATAAATTGTTTCACTCCCTAATAAAAATTGTTGATGGTCAGGTCATTTAATTTAGTGATGTATTGCAAATCGATTGTTAAAGGAAAGGATTGATGGTTGATAGTCAAGTTGGAAGTTTTAGAAAAAGATTATGCACTTCCAAAGGAAGATGTCTATTTTTACTAGAGTTAAGATCAATGGATGATATTTCACCCAATCTAATATTGATGGCTCAAATTTAAAGGTCGTTATAATAGTAAAAGAGTTAAATTTTTATGAAATTTTTAATTTTTGAAGGTCTTGAACCTATTGGGTGATTTTGAGGCCCTAAGTGATGTTTCTAGGAAATAAAAATCCACAAATGTGGAGAGAGATTTCTAGAAATCTAGTGTGGGTAAAAAACAGAGCTTATATGAGAAATTTATAGCTGAAACAATTAAGGTAAAATTTCAACACCTGTTTACTTATAGAGGGAATAACCCCTTTCTCATAAGTCAATTTGGGGTTCAGGAGTTGTCTATGTAAAGACTATGAAGCATCGAATACAACCATGGATTTATATTTTGTATTTGGTTATGTAAAAATGTGAAGGAAGAGATGGGAGACACATGTAACATACAAGGATATAATGAGAAAACAATTAAACTTCTCGAGACCATAAATTTAATGTTGAAGCTTAGTTTTAAGCAATCAAATAGTCGCTAGAAAGGTACTGAGGAGGAGAAGACATCTATTATCTTAGAATTTTGACTTAAGTACCTAAATTTCATTAGAGAGTAATAAGGTAAAGTATGTAGTAGTAAGTTACTAAAAATTGCAACATGTTAATATTGTAAATTTTCACTCAGAACTAAGAATGAGGCATGAGTATAGTTGATGGATAGTTGTTTCAGGGGGGAATTTGTCTTAGGAATCATATTTTGAATTGGTTCATTCTGTTCTTTGTAAATTGATGGGAATAATAACACATGATAACAATAATTATTACATGCAAATTTACTGCAGAATTTGAGGTAGAAGAAAACAACATTGGTTCTTATCTCACGACTAGAGCTATGGAAGATGAGGAGAGATATTGTCTCCATGAGGAAGAGACCATAGGTATGCATGTCAACATGAGAAACATTGAGATAGAGTCTAATGGAAGGAGAGACCAGTCGAATCCTGTAACTATGAGAATCCTACATAGAGAAGTGAAAAGCTAAAGGAAAGATAATGAAAGGATTATTAAAGATTAAGAAGAGATACTTCAGATCCTGAATATTTTGAATAATCAAATTAACAAATACTTTGACATCCATATACCATAGTATAAAGGATGATCATGGGAATGACAAGAGGTCAATAAATATGAGCATGTGTTATCATTATCCAAGGAAATACACTAGAATAACTCATGCAAGTTTAGTTCCATGGGACAACCCAAATGTGTCTCCTCTAAGGAGAGAAAGAAGAAGGCGAAGGAATACATATTACAAGGTAAAATCAGGAAAATCAATCAACCTACTTTCAATGGGGAGCACATGAAAGAAGAAGAGATTGAGGCCTAGATGTTGGAAATGAAGAAATATCTCTATATGCATAATTACCCCTCAAGGGTAGAAGCTATAATTGAAACCTACCACTTTCAAAAAAAAAAACTCGTGGTGGGATCAACTGAAGAAAGCTAAGAATATTGATGAGAAAAGGATCTCCTGGAGGTAGTTCAAAGGATATTTCAAAGATAAATACGTGTTCGAGAATTATTATTAAAGGACGATGGAATATTTCTTTGAACTCAAGTTAGGAAGTATGAAAAGGGATGAAAATGAGAAGAGGTTATTTGAATTTCTTAAGTATGTCGACTTCATAAAGGATAAGAAGGTAATAATCCAAAGGTTTGTGAAGAGTTTATTTCAATTGCTTAAGTATCTTGACTTCATAAAGGATGAGAAGGTAAAAATCCAAAGGTTTGTAAGTGGGTTACATTCTTTGTATAGTGAAAAGATACAATATAATAACCACAATACTTTGGAGGAATCCATGAGGTGAGAAAATACTGTTTATGAGTAGAGCAAAGGAAGTTCATTTTTCTCAAAATCTTGGAATGACAAGATCAAGGGTAAAAGGAATCAAATGCATAAATGTTTTACGCCACCATTTTTCAAGAACAACTCCCTACCTCAAGGATTTCCTCTACATTCTTATGTTCAATCTTTGATGAATTGTTTTGGTATGTATTCTTGTTGATATTATTGGTTATTTTTGAAGAATATTTGTTGATCTAGTATTGGTATATAACACCCGAGCTAAGAAAATGAAGTGGAGTGATAATGAATTTTTTGGTGAGTTTAAAAAGATTAGACCACCCAATTTTGATGGTGATTATGAGGAGGGAGTATAATCTTGGCTTCTGAACATGGGAAAATATTTCTAAGTCCACAATTAGCTCAAAAAATTGAGGGATAGGTTGGTTGTGTACTAATTGAATCGTAAAGATGTCATTTGGTAGCAGTAGACTAAAATAGTGAACAAAATTAGGAGTAATGGATTGAAATGGAAATTATTCAAGAAGTATTTGAAACAAAAGTATTTAACATAATGATACTATGATGAAAAGGCTAAGGATTTCCATGACGTTAATCTTGGACATATGGCTATTGAGGAATTTGTCACCAAGTTTGTAAATATGATGAGATATGTATGTTACGTTAGAGAGGAGAATGAAAAATTTCAATGGTTTGAATTGATGCTTTATTAGAGGGATTAGGAGTTGTATTGTCACAAGAGAACTATGTAGTCACTTATGACTGGCGAAAGTTGAAACCTCATGAAAACAACTATGCAACACATGACCTTGAATTAACTCTTATAGTACATGCATTAAAAATGTGGAAACACTACTTGTTTGGGAGGAGGTTTTGCTAAGAAATGATAATATCAGCCTTAAGCAATTTTTCGACCAACATAATTTAAATGCAAGACAATCTAGATGTTTAACTTTCCTAAGTGGGTATAATTTTGAAATAAAGCATATTAAGGGGGAAGAAAACAAAATACGAGATGCACTTAGAAGAAAAATAAATGCAATTATAAATAGTGATATACAAATTGATTTAAAACAAAGAATCAAATCAACGATAGAAAATGACAAAAATTATAGGAAAAATACAAGAAAAATGTCAAAATAATAAATGAATTGAGGAAGAATCAAAATTTAGCTACAATCACGAAAGATTAGCATAGTACAAAAACAAAATTTGTGTTCCAAACAACATGGAATTAAAGAATTTGTCAATAGCTTGAATACATAAGAAACCTTATTCAGGTCACCCAGGTCACCAATAGACTGTAAAAAATTTGAAGAAATAGTATTTTTGGCTAGGGATGAAAAAAAAGGTAGTTGAATATCTCGCTAGGTGTCTTGAGTATGAGCAAGTTAAAGTTGAGCACTATTACTGAGATAAATTATTGTAACCCATACCCATTCTTGAGTGGAAATGGAAAGTGATTAGTGTGGATTTCATTGTAGTAATAGACCTACAACTAAGAATCACAATGACTCTATAATGGTAGTAATAGATAAACACATGAAATATGGAAAATTTATTCCACTAAAATCTACTAATAAGGCCATAAACATTGCAAATATGTTTATGAAGAAAAGTTTTAGAATGCATGGTTTACCCAAAACTGTCATTTCAGACAAGGATACGAAGTTCACTTTCAATTTTGGAAAGACCTTGTTAGGTGGTTTGGACACTCAACGGATTTTTAGTACCACATATCATCTTCAAATGGATGGTCATACTGAATGGACTAACTGAATTGTAGAGGATATGTTGCGGATGAATGTAATGGATTGTCCCATAAAGTGAGAATATTACCTTCATCTAGTTGAGTTTGCATATAATAATGATTATCACACATTGTAAAAAACGAGTCATTTGGAAGTGATAAATGATAGGATGTGTCAAACACCTGTTAGTTGGGACAACCCAATTCATAAAATTATTTTGGGTTCCGATATGTTAAGAGAAATGGAAATAATCATTGAGAAAGAAAAAAAAATTGAAAAGTGCACAGGACAAACAAAAGAGTTTTGGAGGCTTGAAAAGAACACATACAAAACACAACCTAGGAGATAATGTTTACCTAAAAGTTAAACCCATAAACAATTATTTCAAATTCGGAAAGAGTTCCAAGTTGTCACCACGGTATTGTGGCCCATTTGAAGTGTTTTTTAGAGTGGGGCGAGTGGCCTATTAGCTTGCATTACTAGCCAATTTAAAAGTACACAATGT
>JASDQU010213465.1:0-18473 GCA_032191745.1 Picea mariana
GGTGGACGTAGCCCACACTGGGTGAACCACGTAAATCTGTGTCTCTCTTGTATTGTGTGTCTTCTGTATTTTTGTTTCTGCATTTGTTTTATTTTATTGCTCCGCGGTCCTGTTTTTCTAACAATTAAATCAACATATGTGTCTAAGACAGCGAGTTGAGAATTCCATTGTATAATTGGTAAGATCAGGAGGCTCCTGTTGGCCCTTGACCAAGTTTTGGGAGATCCTTGGTCAAGTTTGACCTATTTTGGGACTTCGACAACATGTCAAAGCTAGTGCGCAAGACGAAGCAGAGATCATGGGATCTCAGCCCCTTTTTGGGTCCTTTTTTGGGATTTGGGAATATGTAACGGGAATGGGATGTCAGCCTATGGGTTTAAATAGAAGGCTAGGCAATGTAAGAAGTAGTTGAATAGTGTGCAAGAGTTGTGCAAGTTGGATAACTGCTAAGAGTTGGATCTATGTGATCAAGAAGTGTAAGGCTTCATGCATACTGTGTGAGACTTACAGGGATAAGTGCAAGTCATTGTAAGAGACTGTGAAGGCTATGTGTTGTAACGCAAGAAAGGAGGATCTAGCGAGTTTTGTAGATCTCCTTTCCTACGCAGAGTAAGGGTTTTGTGGCTCTATGCATGTGGATGACTGATTGAAGCTAATAAAGAAGAAGATTTGGTGGATGTATCCCAAAGGTGGGGGTGAACCATGTAAATATTGTGTTATTCTTCTTTGTGCGATGTTATGATGTATTTATGTGTTATTTTCTAAGTTCTTTGAGATAGATAGATAGATCTGTTTATGTTTTGTGCTTATGATGAATCCTGATGCTAGATCTGACATCTGTAAACTTGCTTAGTGCTTGAGTCTGCTAGATCTGATCTAATCTTGTGTGCTAAGTTCTTATATACATTAGGTCAGGGTGAATATTGTGATAATAGGTAAATAATGATGAACTAGTGATGATAAGAGATTTATTAAGTGTCATAATCACAGATCTGTGTCCCAGCTAAGGTTGTAGACACCAAAGTCCTGCAACCACCCCTGCCTCTACCTCAAGTGAGACTTCATATTCTTCAAAGGTGTTGCCGAAAGGGCTGATAGTTAGGGTTTTGTTGGTGCGTTGTTGTAGCATTGAACCCTAGGTCTGCCCCTGTGCCAACAAATGGTTTTGTTGTCGGGACCTGAAACTATGATTGTTGGGAACTAAGGAAGAAGAAGCTTTGTGAAAATATCTGACCTGAAATTATGAAATCTTTGTGCATAGGTATGTTGCACTAGTGCACAGTACTTTACTAGTTTGGCAAGCTCTGTGCTAAGGAAAAGAAGTCTGATATGAAGAAAAAAGGTAAGATCCGGAAGCTTTGTGCTCTAAGAAATGTAAAAGTGAGAATTTTTTATTAAAAGAGGTAAGATCTGAAATCTCTGTGCTCTGATAAAGGTAAGAATATTGAAAAGTTCTAGATCTGAAAGCTCTATGCTCTGGTAAAGGTAAGAATATTGAAAAGTTCTAGATCTGAAAGCTTTGTGCTTGTAGAAGTAAGATAATTGGAAAATTTTGTTTCAAGAATATGGATCTAGGTATGTTTGATAGATTCTATCCTAGCTTGAAAGCTAGGGTATTAATAGATGAAAGAAGGTTTGATATGAATAGATCTAATAAGAAAAGTGAAAAATATGTTATACCTATGCATAGAAAGAATGTTTGGACTAATAAGTGTATGCAGGATCCTAGAAAGAATTTTTTGTAGGTTAGCTACCATGATCCTAGTGCACAGTACAAGAAAAGGCTGGGGATCATTTAAAAGAAAGAGAGGATTAACCCTCTGTTACAGTTGCAGAAGACCAGAACATTTTTCTAAGGAATGCCTTGGGAAAATACCCAGTTGTATTTGTTGTAAAGCTATGGACCATGAAGTATTGGATTGTCCTAGAATGATTGCTAAGATTAATGAAATGAACATGAGACAAGAAAACCCTAAGGCAGATCCAGAAACTAAGATTATGACAGAATCCCAGGAAGAATTAGAGAAAGTATTACTACGGATAGAGAAACCCTGAATGATCACCGACATGTCAGATTATCAGAGATCTTCGAAGAAAAATAATGCCTTGAAGAAAGAATAGGAGACTTTGACATTGACGGTGTTCTAGATGAGGAAACATAGGTGAATATCATGACAGAGAGAGCTTGAGAAGCTATAGGGAGGCCTGCTATGATTCCTTCATTGGGAGGAATAGAAATATTCAAATGAAAGATCATAAACCTATGTGGAAATCTCACCCGGACACCTATGAATGCCAATGGAACTTTGACAGAGGAATATTTTGAGATTATCAAATTTATTGAGAACAGTGGCCCATTTACCATGCTACTAGGAAAACCGTGGATTGAAAGAGATCATGCTAGAAGGCAAGAAGAAGAGAAATTTTTAGAACAGAAGAAGTAAGAGTTAAAAGAATTCATGACTAGAAGGATCAAACACTTGATGGAAGAACAAAAGAACATATCAAATCCATTTAACACTAGAGACCTAGATGTCAAAGTTGCAAGAACACTAGAAGAACCATTGAAAATTGAAGTACCTATTCTAGATAAAGAAGAAGGATCACCCGTGAATCTTAGGAAAGGATCTCAATAGAGCGAAGTCACTATGTCAAAAGAAGATAAGAATCAGAACGGAAAAAGGAATACCGAGACGAAGCTCACTGGGAAGAAGGCTATAAATCTAATCAAGAAGCGAGCTAAGATCGACAAGTTGTAGAAGGTTCCAGAGGAAACCCCGCAGAAGAAAAATTTGCAAAATTAGAGCTTCGTTGGGATATCAGAACAACGACACATGGCACTTCACCATGGCGAAGAAATATAGTTGTTGGGGACATTATAACTATTAGACAAACACTCCAAATGGGAATAAAGACATTTATGGATAGACAACTCTCCATCTGACCATTGGAACCATGCCATAATGGACATAACAAAGTTAATGAAGGATTCATACCCATTGCAAGCGACCTGTTGCCAAGTTACCTATTTATCCCATCACGTCATGCACCACGAACACTTTTTCCAATTGAGCTTTTGAGCCTGCAGACTAAGTTGATTTTATACAATGATCATCGCACTCTTTCTGTCTATCCTATTATAGTGTCTAAGTTATTCCCCGAACCCAATATTGTTAACCCCGAGTGTGTATGTTGGACGAATTGAGAGCTGTAGAGAAAGTTGTTGAAGAATATTTGATCGATCTCATGACTAAAAGAGTCATGTTGATGTCTATAGGTGTACAAGCATCGTCAACGATAGGACTGCCAACCTCTCCATCCACTGCTCACGGAGTCGAACCATCCCAACCATATGATGAAAAGCAAACCAAGCACATGGATGATCTAGTGAATGCTAAATTGATCCTAACCATATTACCTGTCTATATTCCACCCCTGAGTGGCACAGTAAATCGAGACAACATGCCCAGAGACTTTGAATACACCTTGGTCACAACGTACCTCCCGAAGGGGATACGCGTAGTTCGAGCAGACCAAGATAATATTGCAGCGTTGAAGTTTAGTGACTGCAACCTCGGAGATCACAAAGTTTACAATATGCTCACCCCACATAAGTACCTGACCTAGACTAAGGGGAATAATTTGAATATAATCCCCCAGTCGTGGACTATGAACCTCGTGCATTCCACCCTTCTCAATGTCATGAATATTCCTCACTTCGGACGATACCAGGAGTTAAATGCATGTGTCAAATTGCTACTGTATTGTTACCATGGTGGTTATTTATGGCTAAACCACCATATACAGTTGATCTAATGCTGATCAATTGGATCACGTGGTTGAGTATGCAAGGACCCGATCCATGGGAGTTTTACCCTGGAAAATCCATGGATCGCGCTCTAGCACAACGGATCAAGGACACCTATGGCGATGTCGAGAAGGGCAGGCGATGTTACAAAGTAGCCTCTATCTAGAGTGGCACAGTGCACCTCACTTGTTAGTTGATTGCAGGGAATTTAGTCCAAAATAAATGACCCACCCAAGTCACCAGTTTTGTAGTTGACCTCCCAGGCAAGTGCGCAGAAGGCCTTTAGATGAACTGGGAGAAGTTCATGGTGAACCAGTTGGAAATCGACTGCAAAGAAGCACAAGATCAAGATTATGAATTTCATTTCAGTTGGATTTTGATACTGATAGCTTATATTTTCTGGGAGATGTCGGAAGGTATGACCTTCTTGGACATCGATCCTTTTGAACCACTAGCCGTGAATTGCAGTACACAGTGGTACTCAAGATACATGAATAAACAGTAGTAGTCAAATGTTGTTTTTCATACCTACTACAATCAGCTGAAGGTATCCATATAGTCCTAGCTTCGCATGACTCCGAACACTCTACACCGGTTCAGGGCTTTGATGAAGTTCAGCGCATATCGACATTTTACTTACATCACAGTGCACGCTGATGAACAGAAGAAACAACTTCAGTCCTACTACAAGCTGATGGAGGATGAATTGGAGGAGATCACCAAGGACTGGTCGAAGAACCTCCTTATTCCAACAGATATTGTGGAGATATCCAGCATCGACAGCCCATAAGCTATACAGGATACACCCAAACATTATGGGGCAAAGAAGACTAAAGAGTTCCAAAAATTAGATAGCGCATCCGTGAAGACTGTATCCATATCACCAGAGCAAGGAGGTGATGACGAAGAGTTAGGTGACAAAAAACTCAAACAAAAGAAAGGAGACAAGGTTGATCCCCTAAAGAAGAGAAAAGGCTCGCCTCCGAAAGCTTCCTTCCGAAAGAAAGCGAAGGCCACCATGACCAAGATGCAGATCATCCTCACCTTTGATGAATTCGACTTCCTCATAGTAGCCATGCAAGATGATTCGCTGGAAATAGCAGAGAAACAATAAGAAAACTAAGAGGAGTTGTATGATCAAATTGAGATGGATCTTTGAGGGGTACAACAAGCCCTACGGTCCAGCCGTGCAGTATCCACTTCCCTAAGAGAGCCAGAATTGGGAGATGAGCCAGCTAAACTCCACCGCTTAGTTGATACAGTCGAAGCTTGCCTTCGATGAGAACAGGAAGAAATAATGAAAGCCACCCAAGATTTGACACAAGTACAAGGGGTACTAGTAGAGAAACACAGTGTTGTAGAATGGGAAAATCTTGCTCTCCAAGCAAAGTTGGACGAAGAAAAATCACAGCTACAACAAGAAAAGGAACAGTTGCTCGCAGAGAAACTCGAAGTAAAGGAAATGGTCAACAGATCACTTCACTCTATGATGGCCATATAAGTAAAGGCCGAAGATCAAATTCCACAACAAGTAGCACAACTTGAATAAGTGATTGAGTAGCTACAACAATGCATCATAGACTTGGAACTACGTGCAGTACCCAAGACCCCACAAGATGTAATAGACCAAAGAGAAGCCACTTCCCAGAGCACAATTAAAAGGCTAAAGGATCTTACCCTGGAATGTAAGAAAATTACTGATCACAGTGCCCAGACCTATGAACAACTCACAAAGAACCTGGAACTGAAGGCACTGGAGTCATAGCTCCAAGAGGCGAAGTATCAAGCCGAACAGATACAGGCGTAGCTGAATTCCCTATCAGCTATGGAAAGAATGAAGCACTCCCAAGAGAAACGCACTGCACAACAGCAAATCCATACTATATAGAGTAGAGTTATGTAGGTAACTCAGAAACTCCAACTCGTGCAAGATAAGGCCTATTAATTGTTTACAAAAGTAGAAGGCCAAGGAAGAGAACTAGAGAAGGTTGTTACTATAGCTGAACAACGTCTAGATGGACCTATCAATGATGCAGTCATCCAAGCATTCATTGAACAAGAGGTCGTAGCACAATAGCAAGTCGAAGCAGCTCGAGCTAAGCTTGAGGCGTTCGAAGCAGAACTAGTCAGACCAGAGTGACTCGGGACGAGTCACAGGTGAGTGTTGGGGGCTTGTTGGCCCTTGACCAAGTTTTGGGAGATCCTTGGTCAAGTTTGACCTATTTTAGGACTTCAAAAGCTTGTCGAATATGGAGCGCAATATGAAGCAGAGATTGCGGGATGTTGCCCCCTTCTTGGTCCTTTTTTGGGATTTGGAAATATGTAACGAGAATGGGATCTCGACCCATGGTTTTACCCATGTTTAGACCTTTTTTGTATGTATAAATAGAAGGCTAGGCAATGTAAGAAGTAGTTGAATAGTTCACAAAATTTGTGAAAGTTGGCTAAGTTCTAAGAGTTGGATCTGTGTGATAAAGAAGTGTAAGGCTTCGTGCATACTGTGTGAGTCTTGCAGGGCTAAGTGAAAGTCATTGTAAGAGACTGTGAAGGATTTGTTCTATAACACAAGGAAGGAGGATCTAGCGAGTTGTGTAGATCTCTTGTCCTATGTAGAGTAAGGGTTTTGTGGCTCTATGCATGTAGATGACTGATTGAAGCTAATAAATAAGAAGAGTTGGTGGACGTAGCCCCAGGGTGGGGGTGAACCACGTAAATACTATGTTATTCTGCTCTGTGTGATGTTCTGATGTATTTATGTGTTATTTTCTAAGTTCTTTGAGATAGATAAATAGATATGTTTATTCTTTGTGCTTATGATGAATCTAGATGCTAGATCTGACATTTGTGAACTTGCTTAGTGCTTGAGTCTGCTAGATATGATCTAATCCCATGTGCTAAGTTCTTATATACATTAGGTCAGGATGAACGTTGCAATGCTCTGTTTTATCTACAAAGTAGATAGTAGGTAAATAATGATGAACTAACAGTGCTAAGTGATTTATTAAGTGTCATAATCACAGATCTGTGTCCCAGCTAAGGTTGCAGACACCTGAGTCTTGCAACCACCCCCGCCTCTACCTCGGGTGAGACTTCATCTGCTTCACAGGTGTTGCTGAAAGGGCCGGTAGTTAGGGTTTTGCTGGTGCATTTTTGTAGCACTGAACCCTGGATCTACCCCTGTGCCAACAAATCCGCTCACACTAGAGTTAATCGCGAGGTCGCGTGAAGTTAGTTGAAGAGATAACCCTTGGATACTCACCTAGTGTTAGAGATATTTCTGTGGATTTATTCGTATTTGGGGATCTTTCTAGTGCCCATACCTCCCTGAGAGGCAATACTTTCAAGGTTTTGGGCTTTGCTACCCTGCCCATACAGTGATCCGGACTTAAGATTGCTCTCCTGTGCATCCATTATATAGCGGTTTATTAGTTGCTTGACTTAGGTATCTCATAGGTTACTTGCAGGGGTTATTTTTCTTGTACCCTAGGTCAGATAGGGGTCGGAGAACACACAACCTTTATGGAGGATTACCTCTCTGGGGGGATCTAACCGACTGGTTGTTAAACCCACAAGAGCCCCTATAACTTATTTTGTTACCTCCAAACTTTAGTGGGAAGTCTCAAGTCCCTCTTGGACGAGGCATGCCTTCTTTAGCAAGGGACGCCACTCAGCCACTTTAACCCATTTGCATGCATATTGGCCGTTTGAATTTTTGGTATGCTCTTTGAATACTAGTTGGCCTTAGGATATTTTTTTATTTTGTAGAGTCATAATTCATCATGGAGTCAGACTAGCTTCCTCGTCGGTCTCGTTGATTGTTAGAGTTAACACCGGTTTTTGAGTTCTTTCCTTCTAAAAGGCGTAGAGTTTTTAGGCGTGGTACACACATATCCACCTTTCAGACTTGTGGTTCCACAACGATGAGTACTGAGTCTAGTCTTCAGAACACTAGGAGTTCTTCGAATCCCATACCCACTATAGTTAATGGAACTCCTTCGACTCATGTAACCACTATAGTTGCAGTGACAGAGGTTTATATCGGTACTATGACTCGGCCTATAGTTAATGCTTCATCTCTTTCCTCAAACCCTTTCGGGGGTTTTGGTCACTCGCCGAGTTACAATGTTCAATCCATCCCTATTAGTTTCTAGTCCATTTTATTATGGTATGCCTAACTTCACTTCGCAATTTTTGACTGCCATCACAGCTGTTGGCCCTAACGTTAGCCTTGGACTTGGGGTAACTACACCTCCTTACACTCCTTTTCCATTTGGTGGTTCTCATATCCCCCAAATGAATCCTAATGAAGGAAGTGTGCCTTTTCTTAAAGTCTAACCCTTCTACGACTAGATGGAACAAACTAGCTGGCAGAAACATTCCGCCCTATATCTCTACCTCCTCGGTGTCGATTATGAACAATAATTTTGGCATGACAAATCCACTTCAATCCTCTAGGTTCCCACCTGAAGGAGGTCAGTATTACACTTTGGGCAACCCCCAACCCGGATCTAATCTGGTTGGGGACAATTTTCATAATCCTTATCAGAACATTCATGTTGGAATGATGCCCAACCCATCTTATATGAATCAACTTGGAGGAGGGCCTTATAATCCTAGACAGAGCTATGGTTCTCACCAGAATCTTGGATGGGCTGTAGTTCTACAAGCACAATCTTTCACGTGAGGTTAGGGCCAGATGTCACAATCCCATCTCCCTTTTCTGGCCATGCAAAATTTGTCAGACTTGTCTAAGTTAATGAACGATCTAGTGAGTGATGATCCCACATGGCCCCCCGTACCCACCAAACTTCCTTCAGACATTCCAAAGTTTCAAGGTAATAATGGAGAGGACCCTGGTGATCATGTCACTACCTTTCACCTTTGGTTCTCATCGAATTCCCTAAACCATGATTCTATTAGATTACGATTGCTTCAACACACTCTCATTAGAGTTTCTTCACAACGGTATATTGAGCTACCTAGGGGGGGCCATTTAATCAGTTGGTGATGGTCTTTCTCAACCACTTTCAATTTCCCATTCGTTATGATGCTGGCCTTGAAATTTTGTCGAATTTACGCTAGGAGACCACCACTCATATCTCAAATCATATCCAAGAGTGGCATAGACAGAGGCTGTTGATTAAAACCCCTATACCCTCGACATTTCTACTAGAATGGTTCCTAAAGTCTTTGCACCCTCCTATATCGAAGGACGTTGCTACTTCTGAGGTCTCCAATGAAGAAGAAGTTATCTTTAGAGCCCAACAGTTAGATTTAATATATGCTCAGTCTGGGATGTTATATCAATTTCTTCCAAAAGAACCTCGGTCAAATTACGATCCTAGGAAAAAACCCGGACCTCATGCCGATGGCATTGTAGGGTCCACTAATGTAAAGTTCACAGACTCGGCGACGAAGTCTACTGGAGGACCAGCTTCGTCTATATCCTCCAAACCCACCCAGTCAATGGATGTACATTCTGTGCAATCGTCGAAAAACCCAAACAGTGACGAGCAACAAGATGGGAATAAAAGGAAAGGTCGAAAGAATCGTAAGGGTGGGAAAAATGTTAACAAACCCAAGGACAAAGATAATAATGGGAAGAATAATGATAATGCTGGAGAGGGAAAGAAAGAGAAACATAAGGTGAAGTTTCCTTGTAAACTTTGTACTGATGACCACCTTACACATTATGCCCCAAACTCATGGAGTCTATGAGGATTTTGAATCTATCGCCCGTTGTGTTGACGACTCCATTCCCACATAACCAGCACTTAGCCTCGAGCTTTGTGAACACTGGAAATGCAGCCAGTGGGAGTCAAAACCCACCACTGCAAGATGGTGATCATGTATGTATCAACATGGTTGATGTGAAAATTGATATAGACACCCACTCTCTAGATTATATCTCTTCACAAGCTAAATCTAGTCTAGAAGCTCCCCCTCCTCCTCTGGAGACGAACTTACAGATTGAGAAACTAGAGCCACTGCCTCGTATTTTGAAAGGAGTACTTAAGTGCTCTACCCACAATCCTAATTCTAGATCCGCCCAAAACTACTCTATTATTGAGGACCTGGGCCAAACCCCTTGTGCGATGTCGGCTTTGGAGGTACTCCAGACATGTCCCTCACAGAGGAATGCCTTACTATCTACCTTAGGATCTCTTGAACCTAGTGGCTCAAAATTTATCATTTTTGCTGTCACGGATGTGAAGCCTCGCTTACCTTACCATGTGGCTTTCCAAATCCATGTGGAGTATGCCTAGTATACCATTAAATGTGCAGTTGTTGATGAAGGTGCTGCCACTTGTGTGATGTCGCTGGTCTGTTGGAACTCTCTTGGTTCTCCGACCCTTTCCAAGTCATCGAACATGTTGACTGCATTTGACGATCATTCCTTCCACCCTCATGGTATTCTCCCTGCCTTTATGGTCCAGTTAGGTGGGAAGATAGTAGAGGTGGAGGTAGAGGTAGTTGATGCACCTCTTTATTTTAACTTGTTACTAGGTTGCAATTGGACCTATGTTATGGTCATCGTCGTATCATTTGTATTTCGTACGCTTTGTTTACCTCATCAAGGGAATATCATGACCATCGACCATTTATCCTTTGCGTACTCTAGTCTTAATGCATCTGTTGGACCGTCGATCCTTGTGATCGACAATTCTCAGCCGGCAACTGAGAATATCGGTGTCAGAACGTATTCTTCCCTCATGGGTACTTTCAACTTCTTGGCACCGATTCACCATGGTTACGCCATGTCTAGTAGACCTTCTTTAGCAAGGAGGTCCATTCCTTTCTTCACTTCCTATATTATTGATCCATGTACCCTACCTTCTTTTATTTTTTTGTGTGAAGGTTAGTCGCATGCTAGCATGGCTATGCCACTATTGGTAGCGGATATTGTGTATCAAGTTGTTTTTGACTCTTCCACCAATCCTGATATTCTTACCTCACAGACAGATGAGGAGGATCCTATTCTTAGGCCTATATGAGCCACCTCGTTGTCTTGTTCACATGATTTATTATATGAGACTTTTCCTTTAGATGAATCCATCCTTGAAGCCATGAATGGTTCTGAGAGACCTTGGGATGATATGCATCATCAACATTTTTTTCTCCCAAGTCTTGAAAGAATCGAGCAAGATGACCTTCAGTCTACCTTGAGTGAGATAATCGGTCACACTATAGTTCCACTTGATACGCACGACATTTATGCTGAAGGAAACATGGTGAGTATTTCTCCTACCATCACGATTGATATCTCTCATACCCCTGGAAAAATTGAAAACATAAATATAGGTCTGGATTTTTTGCCAGAAGAAATTTTGATTTACACCGAACTCTTCAAAGAATTTCAAGATGTATTTGCTTGGTCGTATGAAGAGATGCCAAGGATAGGCCCTCGTATTGTCTAACATGATATTAGAAATTATCCGGATGCTAAACCTATTCGACAAAGTCTTAGAGCTATAAACCCTAGGAAATCCCCTGCTATTAAGGTAGAGGTGAAGAAGCTACTTAAAGTTGGCTTCATCTACCCAGTTCCTTTGACTGAATGGGTATCCAACCCCGGTCCTATGAATAAAAATCAAGAAACCATCCGTGTGTGTATGGAATTTCATGACCTGAACAAGGCTTGTCCTAAAGATAACTTCCCCACGCCTTTCATTGATAATATTCTTGATGAGTGTGCGGGAAGTGAGATATTTTATTTAATGGACGGATTTTCAGGATATAACCAAATCCAGATCAAACCTAAGGACCAACACAAGATGAAATTTATATGTCCTTGGGGTACTTTTGCATACTGGAAAATGCCTTTCAGCCTTAAAAATGCCAGAGCAACCTTCCAACAAGCCATGAATTTCACTTTTCATGATCTCAAGCACTTACTCGAAGCCTACCTATATGATCTTGTTGCTCACTCTCGTAAGAGAGTGGATCATGTTACGCACCTTCAAATTTTGTTTGAAAGATGTCATTACTATAGAATCTGGTTAAACCCTCACAAATGCATCTTTTGTGTTAAGTCTGGTCGTCTTTTAGGATGTTTAGCTTCTGAAACCGGGTTCATGGTAGATCCTCTTCAGATTGAGGCAATACTTTAGTTTCCTTCCCCACGCACGATTAGACAAATTCAAGGTTTATAGGGAAAGGATAACTTTCTACATCGGTTCATAGTGAATTATGCCAATATCACTAAGTGTTTCATGCACCTCTTGAAGAAAGACACCCCTTTTATCTAGGATGAGCGAGCCCAAGAATCTTTCGATGCTTTGAAGAAAGCCTTAGTATCAGTCCCTCTACTGAAGTCTCCTGATTACAGTAGAGATTACTTGCTTTATATCCCCGCATATAAAGAGACAATTGGTATGGTTCTCGTTCAGGAGGATGATGAGCTCCATGAGCACGTCATCTACTATCTTAGTCAAAATTTAGTCGGTCCTGAGATTAATTACTCTCACATTGAAAAGATATCTTTGGTTGTTGTTCATGTAGTCCAACGCTTACGTCACTATATATTACATTGCAATACTACGGTGGTTGTCGATGTCAATATGTTTCAATACGTCCTTACTAGACGTATCATCGGGGGGGGGGATATAATAAATGGATTGTCATCTTACAAGAGTTTGATCTTGACTTTGCTTCGGCCAAGTCCAAGAAATCACTAGTCTTTGCAGAGGTAATATTTGATTTTCCATGATTAGATGAGGATGTTATCCATGTTTATTCATTTGTGGATGAACACATTTTTCTTGTCTCGTCATCCAACCCCTGGTATGGAGACATCGTTTTATATCTTCAAACCTTGAATTTCGCTCAGCATCTCTCGCGGGATGATCAACAATGTATTAGATGCCAAGCCAAAAAGTATACCATCATCGATGAAACTTTGTTTCACCTAGGAACAGATGATATCTTGCATTGTTTCTTAACTCATGAGGAAGCTGAGTCAGTCCTAAACGATTTCCACAAAGGGGCTTGTGGTTGTCACCTATCCAGGCTTGCAACAGCCCAAAAAATCCTGCAAGCTGGTTAGTTTTGGCCTACTATATTTAAATATTGTATTGAAGGGGTTAAGAAGTGTCACCCATGCGAGGTGTTCACTCAGAAAATGCACTTTCATCCAGCCCGTCTTCACCCAGAAATTATCATTGGTCCCTTCACCAAGTGGGGGGTAGTTTTCGTTGATTGCAACCCAACTTCAGCTGGGGGACATCAAAACATTATCATGGCCATCGACTACTTTACTAAGTGGGACAAAGACATGCCTACTGTAAAATATGATGGGAAGACTACATTTTTCTTCATGTTCAACCAATTTATCGCCCGGTTCGTTATCCCGAGTCAGATTGTCACTGACCATGGAAGTCACTTTCAGAGTCAAATGATGGTAGAAATAGCATCTAAGTTGGGGTTTAGACATGGTCACTCATCTCCTTACTACCCCCAAGGAAATGGGCATGTCGAGGCCATCAACAAATCTCTCAAGACCATTTTGAAAAAAACTATCATTCAAAGTAATCCCAATTGGCACATCATGCGATATCCCGCTCTTTGGGCATACCAAACCTTAATTAAGAATGCAACCAGTTTTCCCCCCTTCTAGTTAGTGCATGGTGTGGATTCGATCCTTCCTGTTGAATGTGAAATCCCTTCTCTTAATTTTCCAATCGAGCTCCTACCTGACACTTCAGATTTAGAGCGACGCCTTATACACCTTGAGAGTCTCGACGAGCAGCGTCGAGACGCTTTTATGGCTATTAAGGCGAATAAGAAACATGTCAAGGTTTAGTATGACAAGTCTGTCTGTCCCCAGTTATATGTTGAGGGTGACTTGGTCCTCTTGTATGATCAAGCCAAAGAATCGCTAGGGGAAGGAAATTTTAAACCCATGTGGCACGGTCCTTACATCGTGTGATGTGTCCTAGAAAAAGGAGCCTACGAATTAGAAAATTATGAAGGGAATAAGTTGGCCAAGCCCAAAAATGGGCTCTACTTGAAAAGGTACTACGCTTGAACCCTAGGCTTGGGTGGAAATCTTTGTATACTAATGTAAATTTAGTGTATATACATCTTTGTTCTCCTTTTATTTTGTCTTTGATTTGATTATCAATTTTTCCCTTTGTTGGCAGATGTCAACGAAGTCTTCGGTCTACCTAGGATTCGCAGACGGAGCCAGTCATCATACACGGAACTTGGCTTCCACCAGTTGGGTGGTTTACTCACCCGAAGGTATGCTGGTGTCTTATGGTGGCATATTCCTTGGTCCATCCATGAATAATGTGGCTGAATATAGCGTCATCATAGAACTTTTGCGCGATTCTATCTCGCATGGTATTCGTTCTTTAGAAGCTTGCTTGGATTCCTAGTTAGTAGTATGTCAGTTGAACGGTCGTTACCGCGTGTGTGATCCTAATTTACTCCATCGATTCCTATGGGTACGTCTTTTAGAACGACAATTTGATTTTATTACATATTATCACATTCCTAGGAGTTTTAATCATGTCTCCGATGCCTATGCTAATTACGTTTTAGATTGGCATTTGTCACATTAATAAAGAAAAGAAAAGAGTCACATCAATGTACACATTGTAATATATAAGTAAAGTCGAAGATCCCTTTTTATATATTTCAAAATATGGTGTTTATATTACAAAATTGGGGCTAAAACCCTCAATACACATATATAGTCGGTATACATATTCCATGACACCAATGCCTGTGGCACTAGGTGTGTGTCATGGTATAAAACCACGGTGTTTGTGAGACACCGAAAGAGTCGTACCCACTCTCTAGGTACACCAACCACCTGTCGCTGCATGGCTTCAGGTAGATCCTCTACTTGAACCATTGGAATCCTTTGTGTCAAACGAGACAGGTTGCCCTGCATGTTTTGTAGAACTCTCTCAGCTTCTCCTCCCACCACCTCATCCCCCCAGTTCCTCTATCTATGTCGAGGGACTCCCTCTAGCCGTTGTGGACCCATGTCTGTGATTACACAAATGTCTAGTTAGTATGTAAGCACCATCCAAAAAAATATTTTTGTTCCTTCAATACAAAAATACAAAAAAAAATTACCTATGTCACCATAGGCGGACGCTGGTGGAAGTGGCATATCTGGATCTCCTCTGAAATTGATCTCCGCATAGGGATAGTCGTTCATAGAAATGACTTTCCGCTACCACCAGAAGAAAAAATCATCGTTGTAGGGTGTTTACACCCTACCTCCCCCCTGTTGTCTCATGACCTCAATCCACCGCGCCATGGCTGGATCGCGTGGTCCTCTAGGAAGGATCTCCACTCTAGGTCCCAGACTTGGAACCCACTCGAAAAAGAATATGCAAAAAATAGAGACAAACCCGAAGTTTTTCTTACTCCCCTACTTGCACTCTGTCAACTGACCTTTCATATTGGTCAGCAGTGATGTACACCAGTCATAGACAGTGGGTCTCGGACACTCTACTACGTAAAACATGAGTGGCCTTGATGCCTGATGCAACAAAGCCGAACCTGTGATCTTGGTCAATGCTAGCATGATGATCTTCAGGATGAGGTTATTTATTGCCCGGATAGGGATTTGACTTCCCACCTTGGGAGTCCCTGCTACACAGTGGGCATCGATGTAATCCTCGATATTCATCCCACTCCTTGCTCGGCGTGACTTGAGGTTGAAAACCTCTCCTCGATGTGATAGATCGGTCAAAAAGTAGATGTCCTCTACTTTGATCTTCAATGGTTGTCCATCGAGGATAAATCTTTTGCTATCAGGATCCTAGTAACCCACCAACATCTCCAACAGCCTCACTTGGGCCCTCATTCCTTTGAGAGCCCAAAACTTATACAAGACACATATTTTTAGAGCTTCTTGAGTCACCAGATCTTGATCCACAGCTGCAAAAGACCAACCAAATTTTGAGTTAGAACCCTTATTTTTGGCCATTTTGGTACTTGTATGCAGATTCCCTTACATACAGTCACATGTACGGATTAATATATTCCCCATTTGGTTCACATAGTAGTGTATACCTCGTCTTATACGTGACCTAAACAAAGCCAGCCCACGTACAACGAAATTCCTAATTTACGCCCTCAAAAACTAAAACATTTGAAACCTAATTCAAAAATGTAATCCATTGAATTTGAAGAGGATGAGATGTAGAGTTACCTGATCCAGATGGTTCGTGATTTCGTTGCCCGACGCTCCTGCAATCATCGTTTGAATCTTGGAGGTATTTTTGGTCCAAATTGCACTATTTGGGTAAAAATCAAAATGATACAGTAATTTTTTTATTTTATTACTATTTATAAGCTATTTTTACCCACTTTATATAGTTTCGTGCTATTGCTTCACCTAATGAACTAATTTAAAAGTGGTTTTGAGATGGCTTTTATAATTTTGAATTAGTTTTCTTGCGGATTTCAACGCCATGTTTGTTCATTCATCACCTAGGGAAGGTATTTTCATAACCTATCATATAAGATAGGTCATCCACTCCATAATGCATTTTTTCATTATCCTTCGACTACTGTGTTTTACGCCTTCGCTATAAACCCATTTGTTACGACACAGAACCTTCTGTCTCTTATAAGTAGTGTCACTAATAAATGGTAGAGACTTACCAAACATGGGTGCCCTAGTTAGATCCCCTTTGTCATTCGGTGCCCATGCCGAGTTTTTCCTTAGGATTGGGAGTCCATTATAACTTGATAAATGACTTTATGATGAGCCTCATTTTTCACTCATGCACAAGAAGCCTTATTCCCCGTAGACTACCAAAAACGAGACTTAATTAAGATCTTATCTGACTCATCTAAAACACCAAGAATATTGTCGAGTGATTTGTCCCTTTCACACCTATTAAATTGGATTTGAAAGGTCATGAGTCTTAGTTAAGCTCTTTTCTGACTCGTTACCAAAAATAGAAAAGATCGCCGAGCGAACTTGTCTTTTTCACACTCGTAAATTGGATTTGAAAAGATGTCTATTTGGCACAAGTTTACCCCTTTTTCACACCAAATAGAATAAAAGACATAAAAAAGGACATTTTTTTGCGTTAATTTGTGATTACATCTCATGCCCTCGCTTGCAGTATTGAGCTTTTAGTTGGTTCTCTCTTTGCATTATAAATCATTTCCTAAGAAATTTTTGCATCCTCAACCAAGCAGAGCCTTGTTTATTTCCTTCACAATTTGACACTCTATACCCTGGAGGAAAACTCGCCTTAAGTGTCCATCTCCCACATGCATTTCCTTGCATTGAGCATAGGTACGTTCCACTGCTGGAACTAGTTTTGCTTACTTGCGACACTCGTTTCCTCCTCTGTATCATAGCATTCATTTTTTATGAAAAAACAAAAAAAGATGGGCGGGAAGGGAGTACTATATTATATTTGGCAACAGTCGTGTCACCTTTGAACATAGAACAAAGTTATTGAGTCCTTGCGTCATCATAATTTTGGGTTTAGCATGGTCTTAGGAAACTGATCTCATTACAGTATTTTCTCTACCAACTGGTTACTCTTCCAGTCCCCAAAGAGAACATTATCGATGCCTCCTGCATATGATAGTTATATCATTGGGTCCATGCTGCTACAGTCTACCATATGTCTTATGCTCTTGTTCAAAGGAAGTCTATCAACCTGTGTCGACCACTCCTCAAAAATCTTGACTTTGCATGTTGGCCATACCCTCAGTTTGTCTCAAAATGACATGATACTATGGTCTTATCATGCACCCTGGCCCTACTTTCATCATTGGTAGGTCACCTTGAACCCAACAATCGACATTTCATCATTGGTCATTGACTGGGTGGTTTCCCTTATGTTCGATGGCAAGACATCTATTCAAACTTTGGGATTTGTGCAGTGTCTTGGATGTTGTTGTTCTTGAGTCTGTACTTAAGGCTTAAAAGTAAAGTGTCAAGGCATCCGAAAGTAGGTGAAAGATGGGTAAGAGGGTAACGTCAACCTTCGGTAAAGGAAACTAGGGAAGATTTCTACATTGGCGTTGTCTAGCTTCCAACTATTCCTGAGTAGTTATATCTTGTTCAATGGCTGCCCATGAACGTTCAAGTTCGTCCCGGTTATTAGCAGTTTTAAGGATTATGTCAAAAAGGTTTAAAGCAATATGTGTTTGGTTCGATAGTCTAGGTTTGATATTAGGCTGTGTTGTTGCAGGGACAGTCATGGAGGAATAGGAAGAGTAGGAAAGGATTCAAAGAGAGATTAAATGTTGTCTTGATTTGGTCGAATAAAAAAGAATTTTATGGTTTAAGAATAAAATAGGAATGCAAATTGAAGGCTCTTTCCCGTAACTATATTATATTTTAATAAAAGGTGTGAAGTGAGAGAAAAAAATTTAACTGCATATGACACAAGGTTCCTGTCAAAAAGAAAACTCACATATAAACAGAAGAGGAAATTAGTAAGGAAATAACTGACATAGCAAAGAATATATACAAAATTCTGAAAGTGCAGATTGGTCTTACACCCGCTGATAGCTGGTGCAGAGGAAGGACAATAAACAATTACAGAAAACTGAAATCCTTTCGTTATAGTAGTGGTCGTACTAAAGTATAACGAAGCATATCAATTATGAATAATGGAATGAAATGAAACATGAAATACGAAGAAACAAACTTGTAACACAGTCTGGA
>JASDQU010213466.1:0-14445 GCA_032191745.1 Picea mariana
CCATAAAGTTAGTTCTACTTTATTGTATAACTCCTTGATCATATACATAGATTAACTGTTGAATAGATTATGCTTTCTTCACTTCAGTTGGTTTGTATTGTTTGGTCTTGATTGTATGAGAGCACTGGAGCGAAGCGGGAGCAACAAAGACCAAAGGAAGCGATCATAAGGTATGTTCTTTGTTTTTGCCTCCTATTTAATTCAATAGTCAAAATCTAGGGAAAGAGTATTATTCTGTCTTGCTTTGTTCTAGATCCAGGTGGATCTAGGGAGATCGGTTTGTGTCTGCACTTACGGATTTATCCAATAACAGATTCATCCATTAAAGAGTTTGAAGAACACCATAAATAGAAAGGCATAACATGATTTTTAGGATATTCTCTAGGTTTTCCATTGAATTTCAGGATTTCAGATGGTAATTTGGCAGGGATGGATGACTAAAAAGGGGCATGTTGGATGGGATTGTTTTTCAAATGTGACAGATCTGATAGATCTAACATAGGCAAAAATGGAAGTTGTTGGTTATCGTGTGGATACTAGTGGTAACCATGTGGCATGGGAACACTAGTAGGAACATATCCAGGTTGTGGCGAGATGGAAAAACTATAGAATCCTACCATGTATGGTGGTTTACCTGAAGGTCCCCCTGTATACTGTGATTGATTGGGTTTCCCACCCATGTAAGGTGGTTTTCCTGATTGTCCACCCATGTATGGTGGTTATCCTAGTTGTCCACCCATGTATGGTGATGGACCTCCTACATACTGAGATTTACTTGATGGTCCCCCCATGTATTGTGATTGGCCTGATAGACCAACCATATACTGTGTTTTAAGAGACTGTTGTGTTGGAATCATGGGTTTTACGGATTGATAGGGAAAAGTTCCTTGTAGAGGAATGCTCCCTGGATTGGGTTGACCCCGAAAAGTATTAACAACTCCTGGATATGGATTTCCAGGATACATGCCAGTGGAAGTAGGAATAAAAGGACTTGTCAGAGTGGCTTACCCCTAGTCTTGTTGATGTTGCAACCACATAAGTTCCCCCCAGTAAAAAAATTTCCCTCCAGTTGAAGGTTTCCCCCTAGCTAAAGGTTGGTCTCCCATTGCAGATTGACCTCCAATGTAGTGTGTACTCATCTGCAAGGTTTGATATGGAGGATGAGTATCTTGTGTAACCATGTTTGTGTGAATGAATTGATTGTCAGTCATATGACTGATGGGATGACCAAGTAAAGCACTTGGTGTGTGCATGTGTCGAAATAGTGAAGCATGAATATTACCTGACCCATGTGCAAAGGGAGAAGTATTCGCAAGTGGTTGTGTTAGGGTTACCTAGGTCATCGATGTTCCAAGTAAATAAGAAGCATCAATTGTATCAACTACAGGAATTGTGAATAAAGATAAATTCCCAAGTCCTTCTGGAAAACCAAAAATTGACGAGAGATTGTGCAGTGGTTGAACTAACATGTAAACAGTAAGAAGAATAGGCATCAATATATCTTTTGGATGGTGGATCAATGTGGTAGGTCAAGTGGATCAGTAAAAATAGGATTCACATAAGATTCAAGGCTTTCTACGGAGATTGTGATTGATTCTTCTACGTGTTTTCCACTTCCAGGAACTACACTCTTGGTCTCATAAGTTTGATCTTCGATCATTCCTTTGTAAGAAACATTGTGTTGAGGTTCCTAAATTTCATGATCCATACCTTCTATACTGTGAAATCTTTGATCCTAAGGCCGACTACGAAAGACAAAGAAACACACTCCTAATAAAACTAAAAGTAATCAACCAAACAACAATAGGTTCAAGGATCTTATGAATATAGGATGTCAAGATGTTAGTGAAGAAAGGAGAAGCAACTACCCCGACCTCCACGTAACATCCCTTCTCAATGAATGTAATCCTTTCTTTCACAGGATCATCCTCCAAGGGTATTGAAAGTGTGATACGACGTCTACCCTAGGTATTGTGGTGTTGAGGGGTCCAAATTCTCCTTGACTCAACAGTAGGAATTGTGCCCATCAATGAGGCCCAATTAGACTCTTCATCGTTTTATGGTAGTACAATTCTCTAGATCATTGATCCAACAATTTTCGATGGGCTTTAACAGTGATACATATATGTACTTTTCAAGTACTTCCTCCTTCTTGAAACAATTCTCTTTTTTGAGTTTACAATTTCCTATAATGTGTTGACAGACAAACAAAGTGATCTATCTGGGAGAAGACCAGGCCTTGGGATAACCTGTATGCCCGGGTATAAAAACAACAACTATGTTGGGTTCAGATTGGAAATAATACCATCACTTCACCAAACCTTCAGATATCATTTGAGAGAAAAATTTGGAGAAAGAGTACGCATGCAATAAATAGAGGCTAAAAAATAATTTCATTACAGCTTGCTACACATCACATGTTAAACATTATCAATTTTTTTATTTTCATCAATTTGAAATAAAGAATTGTAAGAACTCAAGAAATATTATAATAGATCTTACTCAATACAACAACAAATGTAGATTTGAGAATGGAAACAATCCACAGGTTCAATCACATTCACACTTTGGATGAAAAAATTACTTTTGGTTCTACGAAGAACTTCTAAATTCAATAGTCTTTGTTTGAGAAATAGTTCTCTTACAAAATTAAAATCCTCTTTTCTGTTCAAAAACCATCACCCCGTGTGCATGACCAATGTTATTATTTATAAAAGTAAATCTACTAAAAATAGGTACTACATTGAGTCTTATCAAGTAAACAAAAGCAAAATGGACTTAATCCACATGTCCCTCTCCTTTTATCTCAAGTTGTCTTGATGTTCTACTGCAACCGATTATCCCTCTCATATTCCAACCACTGGAGGAAGAGTTCCTTGCATGTGTTGGCATAAGGAAACATGTGTTGGTCCATCAGTGCATTGAGAATATCTTTCATCTCCACCACACATTTTTTGTATTTGTCCAGCTTGGCACTTAGTCATTGCAAAACTTTTGATTCTTTGATTGGGGGCTTCATAAACGTCGTCATCTATCCTGGGACAAGGATTGATATCATAGATATCTCTGCTTCAGATGCCTTATCTAGTTCAATGTCTTTCCTGAGTATGTCATGCAAGTCTGTGAAATCTTTAGGTTGGTCGAATTTTGGTAGATGGACATCTCTCGTTTCTTTGTTTATTTTCTCCCATCTTTTCAAGCACTCTTCCCATATTTCTTGCCTTTTTCGATGAGGTTCCTATACCATTTGCATCCAGTGTTCTACGGCTCTATGTATTATGTTGATACTATAATATGTTAGTACCCTAATACCATGTTCTTCTGTGTCTCGGCCTGCCTGCACTTCTTTGATGTACTCAATCCGCTCCAAAGATTAATATGCATTTCCGTACCATCGTTTCATATCTTTGTAGGTCACCATCCCCATAAGGGTGTCTTCCTGATAGTCTATTATCTGGGCCATGAAAATATCTCTTTCTAATTTTAATTGACTATATACTTCCATGAGATCACCTTTAAGAAGTATTGTTTCCTGAGTGGTGTCCTGATAATACTCCGCTTGATGTTGAATATGCTCTAATTCATTTATCATTTAAGTCGCTTCTTGTTCATCCCTTTTTTTCTCTGTCTAGAGTTCATCCCTTTTTTTCTCTGTCTAGAGTTCCATCATTTATAGTCAACCCAGCTCCAAGAAGCTCTCTCACCTTGGTATGTTATGTGTGAAATAAAGTTTCTTCTATGGTTACAAACAAAGTATTATCCAAATTGAACCTCCTTCTTTTGACAATTCTTTTCATTACTGCCTTTCTTTTCTTGTCATAAGATATGGTCTACACATAAACAATCTCATCAACAGGTTCAAGAATTTTTTGATCTCCCCAAGATAGGGTACTTCCCAAGCTCCTTGTTGTGTAGAAATGTTCCATAGCAGGTTCCTTCCCCTTTTATATAGTATGAACTTGATGGCTTCCTTCTTTCGTTAATGTTTGCTCTTGCATGGAAGTTATAGGTGATTTCTCTGTATTGTTGGTTGTCTCTCTCAATTCCTCAAAGGAAATGTTCCCTATGAGTTTTGATGATGAAGCTCTTTGTTGGTTAATTGTAGGTGGTGGTGTTACTATATGAGGTGAAGAATTGGATGGAAAAATTGCAGTTAATGTATCTTCTATATCAAGTTGTTCATTATTAGTATCTTCATCATTACGAACTGACCTTGCCTCATCTAAAGGTTGAGTTCCATGTTGTGGAACAATCACACTAACATAGGTGTTATCAATGGTTGTGTCCCTTCTTTATGAACCCTGTAATGGTACTTCTTCGTTCGGGGCAGTCATTTGTCCCGGAGCTTCCTCAGAGGTGATAGGTATCCGGACTGTGTGAGTTTTTACTGAACCTTCATCATCATCATATGTTGTTATTAAATCAACAAGGACCGGGGGTAAACTTGTTCTGATTCGTGCCCTTGACGATGAGTGTTCTGTGGTGTTCTAGTTATTGTAGGTTGCTCCTTTTGTGTTTGTAGTGAATCTGGGTCGACCTGAGCAAGGATATCCTCTAGTGGAGCTATTTTAGTAGTGTTTGGTCCTGCTACATGAGTGCCTGTATCAACTGGAAAAATCCTTGGAGACTCTAATATTTGAAGAAAAGGGGTCTGACCCACCCCTTGCATAACCCTCTCTGCATCAGCCAGGAGCATTGTTCCTCTTATCACTACCTCTGTTGCTTCCACTGCTCTAACTTCATCTCATTCTCTAATAGTTTCCTCCCCCATATGCTCTACCATTGAAAATTGTTCTTGCACTGCCATAGCTTTAAACTTGGTAAGTTCCAGGTTGGATTTTATTTGAAGAATCTCTTCCCAGTCTTGAGCATTTTCAGTGCAGAGCTCATCTTCATAATTGTTGTGGGCATAAGGCTAATGTGACACCACTTTCCCTGCGTGCTCGGGTAGTAACCATTTGGAATCATGTATTTGAAACCGACTTGTAGGGAAATTGTATTCCAAATGGCTCAGACCTTCTTGGCTGGCATGTGTGGTGTCCTTGACTATATAATACCCAATATGGAAACCATAGGGTATAAAATCCCTCTTCTTATCCTTCACCAGAGAGGTATTGAAACCTTGTAAAATGGTGTGGTAACATATTTCCCCCAACACCAAATGGTCTGGGTCACGAGCAGGGAGAAAATGTGGAGTACCCATAGCTATGAAAACCCTGATGTAAGTGTTCTTTTCTTCCAGATACTATGACCTAATTTGGATATCATTTTCTTGGCTTCCACTGAAATCCCTGGACAAACTTGGCTAAAAATAATGAAATGTATTATGGCTATGAAATCATCACATATCATGGCATACAATTTCTTATACCTTTTTTCCCATGGGACGATAAAGTAGACATGTAGCGGTAACTCATAAACATGCTAGCTCATATTCATACATGAGAAGACATTCCTTGCACAGATCACGTCTAGCAAGAAGGATTCCATAAAAAAGGATGGTGTTTCACCTTATTTTGTCTCATGATTCTGTTGAATAGTGATGCTCAATTGCTTTGAAATAATGGACCCCCACTTGAAACTACTTCTAGATACCATGACGGTATATGCCAGGGGCATCCGTTCTTCTGAAAATCTTGAGCAATCCTTTTCTCCATATAATCGGAAAATAAACGCCATTAAGTACATGTATGGTTTCCTGAGATTTTTTATGGTGTACCAGCCATTGGTCTTGTTCAATATTTTTTGATCCTCCCTCCACCGGGAAGCTAATAGTTGATTGGTGCTATGTTGCTCATAGAAATTAACCAAAACATCAGTATTCAGTCTGTTTTCCGAGTCTCTGAGATTGCAATACTTTTTCACTTCCACCGGAAGGAACACATCGACACATTCCCCTTCCACACTATTGATTACAAATTTATCGATGTTTGTATGATCAATTATCAATCCTAGGGTTTCTATGCAAGGAAAAATGGGAGTTCACCATGCAACCTTGTGTAAGGATGACCTTCTAATGTTTGGAAAAAATCAGTCATCTAAGTCCCTGACCCATGGTTCATTGTGAGGTGTAAAATTTGGGAAAATATTCCTCATGAATTTTGTTGTAGAGATCACCCTAATGTGGGAGAAAAACCTTAGATGTGGTGCTTGCCTTTGTATATCCAAATGTTGGTAGTTGGGTGAACATCATCTTGGTTGATATTTGGATCATGGGTTCTGGTTTCGGTGAAAATTCCAACTCTCTTGCTACTATTGGGCTCGAGCCTTCCCCAACTTTCAACTCTTTCTCTCTAGGTGTCCTCGGTGAGTGCTTGGTTATTGACCTTCGAGGAGACATCTTTCATGTACGATAATGACACTATGAGTCACACAAAATTATAGTAAATAACAAAATCTAGTGATGCATAATACTTGAAAAATTCACAACAAAATTTAATGTTTACCTTCTTTGCAGATAACCTTGTCTTACTAGTTCTTTCACGAGATGGCGCTAGAAGCAGGCTTCTTGGTAGTTTTTCTCCTTCTTTTTATCGAGAGGAAAGCTTCCTGATGGAATGTGAAATTGGGAGAACAATAAAAAAAATGACAATATTATTCAAATTTCTAAATCCCTCAGACTTACCTCGTCGTCTACATCATTAAATTGGAGGGTGTATAATGTATTTTTCGTAATCTTCATAAATAAATAAAAATACATGTTGCACTTGGGATTTAAATGCATTGTGAGTTGACAGCATGAGGGACCATTTTTTCCAGTTCATCGGTGATTTCTGATTTAGATTTTTCTCAGCTCGCAGTGTCAGAGATCAGGGAATTATTTTAAGTGTCTCTTGCCTTCGAGCACATATTGTTGATGCCGATGATTGTTTAGTGATGAATTCTTAAACCAATTATCTCTATTTCACGGGTTTCAGGGGAAATGGTATGGTGAGGAAACCAATTTCCCATGTTCATTGGTGACCCTAACCTTTTGACTTACTAGTTCTTGAATCATTTCAAAACCTAGCGACAATCCCCTCTGCAACTTATTCTAAGCATAATCCCCATTCAGTGGCTCAGATTTGTGCTTGAATGGATGGATGACTCTTATCGACCCAAAATGATGAATGATCCAAACTTTTTTGTAATATCAATGTCGGGACAAACGCATATGTTACATTCTTTTTTATGTACAAAATTCATCGATAGTCAATGTGTGCATCGACATTGACGATCCGTTCTAACCCATGTACTCTTGTCTTACTGGTAGAAAAATTTGGAAGTTGGATTTCATTTCTGTACAAGATGACGTAATGTGATGATGTGGCCATTGACGTGAAAATTAAGTTTCATAGGATGACGTGTAAATTTCCGTGATGGCACGAGTGGTCTACATGTGAAAACATGTGGAATGTGATGTGGCAGATGCAGAAGGTGACATGGCCAACACATCAACAGTCAGGTTTTGTTCTTATACCTGCTCGACGACTAACACTATTTTTCTTGGTTCTCATAATTCATCGGCGTCGAGAGGACTCTACTTGTTTCGTTCTTGACTTACATGGATCATCGTCGATGTTGATGATCTATCGACGATCGATGAAACCTTTTTGACTCCTGGGCTTGTTAACACATTTTGTCGATGACCGATGGCTTATCAGTGATCGACGAAATGTTTTCCACTTCGAAAATGTACACAGTGTTTTCCCCCGATCTTGATTATCGATATTTATTTTAAAAATCTTTTTCCCCGATCCCTCAATGATTTCATTTGTAGTTCTTGGAAAAGGTCGTGGTTTTCTTGTATTTGAATCCTTTCTTTGGCTTTTCTATCCTGATGCAAAACATGATTTTTTTTTTATTTTCTTGAGGTTTTAAATGCAAACAAAACAAAGGAGAAAAATTGCATGAACTTAACAAAGAATAAGTATGCAACCTATGTGAAGCCAAAAGAAGATGATTTAAGATAACAGAAAGGAAAAGTGGTACCCAAAAATAGAAAATTTTAAGGGGATGTTGGGTACTCAACAAATGGTGATTCACTAAGTGAAACCAAAATCTCTACTTATACCTTCGATCACTACCAACAATATCCAGTAATACAAACATAGAACAAAATAAGAGAACAAAAACCACCCATAGATCTCTCTATATGTAATTTAGAAATCATTATTTTCCTTGTCACGGGGTTTTGATTTTGATCAAACACAAAAGATAAGTCATTTTAATCACTGACCTGGACTTTGAGTAAGAAACCAAATTAAATCTTTCTTCTAGTATTAGGGTATTATTTTGTATAATCTCTAAGTAACCTTATCACCCTTCTGGTATTGATCTGCTTCCAACGAGCATCCATAGCCCCGACATAGTCACCCATATATCACATACCTTGTTCTTCTTCCAACGATCATCCATAGCCCCGACGAAGATATCTGCATTCCCTCCTTGAAATCATGATCCCCTCTTGAATTATTTTCCTACCTCACCACTTCTTTATTTTATTATCATGATGCAAAGCATATAATCCCATTACTATATATATATAGTGATGAGGATTTCTTGTGGGATATGTATATGAGTCTAGGAGGATGACATATGTTAGTGAAGAAATGAATTAGGCCCCTAGGATTTTCAATCTTACCCATTCTAAAAGAAGCAATACATTCATCAATTTCGCGTTCATCATTTAGATCATGATTTCTAGAGTATATGAATTTTTTGATTTCTTATGTTTGATAACAATCATTTCCACCACCGACAAAGGATTGTATTTTCTCCAAGTCACATATATCACATATAGAAGAAACAATAAGTGATTTCTGAATTCCACTCCTACTCACAGTCAACTTACTCCCCCCCCCCTTTTTTTGAAAAAAATGAGGTTTTAGCAGAGATCGAGAATATCTTGTTTCACAGACTAGAGGCTAAGAACTCAACATCCCTAAAAAATTATTTATAGAAGAACCAAAATCAAACATGCAAACAAAACAAAACCGACAATGCAAANAGAAAATTTGTTTTAAGGCTTGGCCATTGACCAGGAGAGTGTCAGATTTCCCCCTTATATTTTTCAAACAGTATGTGACAACCCCAATCTTTTCGGCCACCTAAAAAGGATCAAGCAAAAGGTTTTGAAATTATGATTGCTTTCCTTTGGGTTCATTCATCTTATCCCATTTCAGGACCATATCTCCTACTTCAAAGCTTTTGTCTTTTTCTTTATGATTATCAAACCATTTTTTGACCAATTGTTGATGAGCAACGAACTTCCTTTTATCCTTCTCCCTTTATTCCTCCAGCATGAGTAGGGTATCTATTCTTTGTTGCATGTTAGATGACAACTGGCCTCTTGATGCCTGAGAGTGATGTAAAGATCGGAGATACAACCCAGTTGGGAGGATGGATTCTTGTCCATATATTAGGAAATATAGAGAATTTTCCAAGGCCTCTTTGGGTATCACCTTGTCATCCCATAAATCATTATAAAGTGCATTATTCCAATTTTTCTGGTTATCTACGACAATCCTTTTAAGGATTCTCACCAGGTTCTTGTTAGTTGATTCTACCACCCCATTCCCCTACGGGTAATAGTTCGCGAAGTATTTTATGATGATTCCCTTTTCAAGAGTAAACTCTGTAAAAATTGTGGAGGAAAAGTAAGAAGCGTTGTCAAAGACTAAGACCGAAGGTACTCTGAACCTTGTTATCAAGTGTTATTCTAGGAATTGGATCACTACCTTTTCATTAACATGAGTGAGTGGAATGGCTTCTGACCATATTGTGAAACAATATGTGCTTGTCAGTATATATTTATGTTGTTTCAAAGAATTTGGATTGATTTCTCCTATAACATATATTCCCCATTGTTCAAAAGGCCTGGATATGGTTACTGGTTGAAGTGGGATCGACACCTTCTTCTCTTTCCTGACACTCAGCTGACAGGTTTTACACCTTCTTGCGTATGTGTGAGTGTGCCTAAATAAAGCGGGCTAGTAGTACCATGCCCTTAAGATATTATGAGCAGTGGTTTCCACTATGAAATTCCCACCTATTATTCCATCATGAAGCTCCTTTAATACCTTCTCGACATCATCCTGCTCAAGACATCTAAATAGTACTCCATCATGATTCATTTGAAACAACACAAAATTTATGAGGTGTTATTGAGAAGATTTTATTCTAAGGGATCTTCTTTCTCTAGGGTTTATATTTTCAGGGCATGTCCCGTGATGGAGAAAGTAAGATAGATTTTCATACCATGAGTATTTATTGGGTGTTAAATATAGGACTTCATTACACCATAGAGACAATTCATTTTCCCAACCAGAGTTTTCTAAATCAGCTTGGTCCTAATCTTCTGCAGCGAGTTTGCACAGTCCTTAACCTTTGACTATATTTTTTGGTTTTATATCTAGGTCGAACTCTTGGATGACAACTATCTAATTTCCCCTTGTCTCACCCATTTCATGTTGTGTAAACAATGATCGGACAGTGGGATGAGGCACTATGACTTTAGTATGGTTCTTCAGGATATAGGATCTGAAATGTTTGACCACTTTGTGAACCGCATATGCTTGCTTGTCTATGGTGGAGTAATTAAGATCTGGCCCTTTCAAATTGGTGTTCATGAATGAAACTGGTGCTTCATTGTTCTCGTTGTCCTTTTGAGTAAATATTGTAGCTAATGATTGATCTGATGCGAAGGTGTAGATAAAAAATTCTTTACTGAAATCCAAGCTACGTAGGACAGGGGCTTGTGATATGGCAGTTTTAATTTTCTCAAAGTATTTTTTTCCCTCATCCATCCACTTAAATTCAATGTCTTTACATATCATACTCCACATGGGTTTTGTTGTCTCTACAAAATTCGGGGTGAAATTTCTCACGAAGTTATCTTCCCAAAGAAGGATTGCATAGCCTTCTTATTACGAGGTTGTGGTAATTGTGAGATTTCCTTTATATGTTCATGATCTACATGGATACCATCCCTAGAGATGATGTGGCCCAAGAGTTTACCCTCCTCTACTCCAAATATATTCTTCTTCAGGTTCAAATATATCCCATACTTCCCGCATCTTTCAAAAATCTATGTGAGATGGGAAATATGGTTGACCTTGTCCTTGGAGTAGACACTGACGTCATCCAGGTACACTATCACACATTTGTTGATCAATCCCCGAAATTCCACATCCACGGCTCTTTGGAAGGTGGCCCTTGCATTAATTAGCCCAAAAGGCACATGTTTATAAGAGAATGTTCCCCATTTCATTCAAAAGGTCGTTTTCAGTCTATCCTCTTCTAATACGAGCACTTGACTATATCCTGAGAACTTGTCTAGGATTGAGAAGATATCTTCTCCCAATACAGTCTGTAGGAGTTGTTCCATAGGAGGGACAGGTTAGTTGTCTTTTGTGAAATCCCTATTTAAATTTCCGAAGTCTACACATAGGAGAATTTCCCCTGACTTTTTCTTCACAGGAACCAGATTGGCTACCCATGCAGAATGCCTCACCTCGAATATTATTTTTTCATCTAATAATTTCTTGAGTTGTTTTTACATCAAGGGTTCGAGAGATGGGTGAAATTTTCGTAACTTTTGTTGGAAGGGATCGACTTTAAATCTTAACAGGATAGTGTGCTAAATGATTTTGGTGTCATACGTTTTCAACTTTTGATAAGACCACACGAACTCGTCTTCATACTCTCTGAAAAAATTTAGGTAAGCCTTCTTTTCTTCATAGGACAATGATATTCCCAGGTTGATGTTTCAGGGGTTGTCAGTGGTTCCCAGATTTATGACCTCGTAAGAGGGACAAGGACTATCTGTCTTAACATTTTTGGGTTTCTTAAATCTTTCTTGCAAATCGAACAGGTTCTCAAGACTAACCACTCCCCAAGGCATAGTGTGAAGATTGGTTTAAGCTGGGTCATTACTTCCTATTGCACCAGGGTCTTGATTATCTTATTCTATCATATTTTTTTGAAAAACCTCGTCATCAATATCCAAGCCTCTAAAATTTTCTTCATTAGTTAAAAAGGATATAATCTTTTCATCTCCCTCAAAAACCCTCTAGTTAGTGATGTTATCCGAAACCAAAGGTTTGTACAATAATTATATGGTGAATATAGAGGCTTCATAATCCTCTAAGGGAGACAACCTTGAGGCAGTGGTGGCCAATAAGTCGGCTAAGGTATTTTTTTTATCGATTTTTAGCAGTGATGTTGAATGCTTGGAAGTTTTCTATGAGACTACAAACCTCCTGTTGAAAGTTTTTTAGATGGGGGGAATTACAATTGGTCGTTTTCTTGACCTATCTGACAATGATTTTTGAATCACCGAGAAAAATCAATTATTTGATGCGCAAATCAATAGCCTTTTTAAGTCCTTGGACTAGTTCCCCATATTCGACAGTGTTGTTAGTGCACTCAAATTCCAATCTATAGGATAGAAAACTACGCTTTCCTGTTGATTGTTGAAAATGCATCCTACGCCATCCCCCTCCCGAGACTTGGATCCATAAAAAAATAGAGTCCAAATATTAGAGATGAAATTTCGCACTCTTTTCTCCCAATCTATTTTGAGGATCAGGCCTTGAATGGGTTGGGATTGGGCTTGGAAATTTTGTTCATGTTTGTTACATGGTTCAATGATTCTAGTGTTTTCTTGAAGTGATAGTTTTGATTTTTGCAAGAATAATACTTCGAACGAGCAGGGCGAGAAATCACCAAAATATGAATCACACGAGTAATTACCTAAGACTGGGAATTCTTTAGATGATGGTTCATTAAGAGCTTCAAATTATGTCACAATATGTTTCAAATATTTCTCTCGGTTTATCCTGATCATGTTAGGGTTTCCCTTCAAATGTAGCCATAGGTGGGACCAATCCATACTGAAATATCCATGCAACCTCTAAGACCAGTCCCTATTGGATTACTAAGAGGGGGGGTGAATCAATAATAGCATAATTATAATCCTTTTTCTTCAAATAATCCAAGTGTTATATCAATGTAGAATTATTATCCAATAATGAGAAATCACACACATACACAATACACCAATGTTTTACATGGAAACACAAATCGGGAGAAAACCACATAATGCTTTTTCTTATATGTCTTACAGAATTACATTCATTGGAAGCACCAACTTCCTTTATTTTTCAGATGCAACTGGAAGGATGCTCCAAACCCCTAGTTTCTTAAGCTACAACCTGAGGGAAGCTCCAAATCCCCAATTCTTTGGCTGCAACTAGAATGAGGCTACAACCCCATATGTTCTCCGACTACAACCGGAAGGTGGCTACAACCACATGTCCTTACCCCGTCCAACCACCCTGAAGTAGAAGTAGAATGATGGAACCACTGTCACACTATCACTATGAAACATATCATTTTAAACCTATACCAATAAACCTGAACCATGCATAAACCATGCATCAACTTGTACCTCAACCTGTAATCAACCTATATCATAAAAAAGTGCATCAACCATGCACCAACTATGCACCAACCTGTACAAAACAACCTGTAATCAACCTGTACCATAAAAAAGTGAAACCAACCATGTACCAAGTATGTACCAAGTATGTACCGATTGTGTGTCAAATACTTCATCAACTATGACTCATCAATATGTACCAACATCATCAACTATACACCTCATGTATCTGCCAACTTATCAACTACTTGTCTCAACCATGTACCCAACTTGTACCTCAACCAAAATCCCTCATCAATTTCATCATCCAAATATGATTTGTAACTCTGTAATAGACCTGGTTTATATGATCACATACCTACATACCTTCCTTAAGTTTAACAACAAAAGACTAGCATTTTCATCAAACTTTTCTTTAATCTCACATGACTAGTTTTGGATTAGTCAACAACCCTAACTTGAACTAATCATAACTTTGTACCTATAATGAATAAATATATGAACCTGATAAACAATGTTCTTCAATGTGTTTTATGCAATTCCTCCAGGTTTCACTACTTGGAACCTCTCAGAAAAGGAGTTATAGCAAAAATGACATACCTTATTGATTCTGACTTATTATAGAGAGCGACCTTGTAGAGCGTGCCCCACATGGAATATTTGTTGAATCAATCTGAAACTGTTACAAAACATACTAAAGACTGTACTCTAACCAACATAATTTGTCTTACATAATTTGGATCTCTTATGAAGAAGTTATGACGTTTTTACCCGAAACACCTGTTTCAGACTAGTTTCAGGACTAGCCACAAACCCTATTTTCCACGGAGTGTAACTCAAAAACTACAACGACCCACAAGCTGAATTTATTACCACAGACACTTGGATATGTTTCCTCAATGGAATAGAAATTTCACGATCTGAATCATTCTAGAAAAAAAGTTATTGTGAAAATGGTGAGATGACCTATAAATAACATACCTTAGAAAACATCATCAAAAGAACTTATCCTTCCTTGAATT
>JASDQU010213467.1:1231-18473 GCA_032191745.1 Picea mariana
TCTTGATCTGACGGTTGTAATTACGTCGCGATTTCGCATATCGCGATATCAGGATTCTTGATGTTAATATTCCTTGACATCTCCAACACTCGATCCTTGAAACCCCGAAATGGTCTTGGATCAATGGTCCAGATCTGATCTTGATTCAACGGCTGTGATTAAGTCGCGATTTTGCATATCGCAAAATCGAGATTTCTGTGGATGATATTACTTGACATCTTCAACTCTCAATCCCCGAAATTCCAACATGGACTGGAATCAACAGTCCAAATTCATCCTTAATCTAATGGCTGAGATTAAATCGCGATTTCAGATATCACGATTTTGAGAGGTTAAGGAACATCGTTCCTTTGATTCTTCAGTCAGTGAACTGACGATCTATCCCCACGTGTCCTACCTATAGATGGATGATCCTCCTTCTTTCGGGATTTTGTGATCCCTCTACTCCTTTCACTTTAAAGAACGTGTAGGTTCTCCTCGATCCAACGGTGGTCGAACCCTGCACTCGGATCTAACGCCCGAGATATATCCTACATATCTACGTGCTCCTCTTGTCTATATTGAGATCTGATGGTCATGGGGAATTCGGGATGGGATCCAACGATCAGTAGTGCTTCTCAAACTTTACGGGACTTCATCATGCCTGATCAATAGTTTAGATCAATCCTCGATTTGACGACTAAGGATTGTTGCGTTTAGACAATTGTTGCGTTGTTGGTCTTCTTGAATATCACTGCGCTGCTGATCATTGCTGTTGTACTCAAGCCATCATCACTATTGTACTTGCCATCAATGACAAGCATACTCTGCCTGTAAAACATACCAAACATCCTCTGCACTATGTCTTCTGATCTTATCGAGGTTGCTCTGCAGCTTCTTCCCAAAATACTTCTGATTCTCATCTATTACATTCTTCCTGTACTCATGCCATCTTCATTGCTGTACTTTCCATCAATGACAAGCATACGCTACCTGTTAAACATTTTCCAACAAGGATTTATACTATAAACAACTTTAAATGGATATTTACCTGTAGATCTATTCACTGAACTATTGTAGGAAAATTACAGTTGAGGTAAATTCAAATCCCACTGCTTGGGCTTCTCTCCAACAATGCTCCGTAACCGTTTTCCCAAACTCTGATTTACTACCTCAATTTTCCCATCTGTTTGAGGGTGATAAGCACTGCTAAATTGTAATTTAGTCCCTATTTTCTTCCATAAATTCCTCCAAAAATGACCCAAGAACCGGTTGCCCAAAAGTTGTTCATCTTTTTTTCTTGCTTTTGGATTCATAAAAATCCTTGATATCAAAAGAGGACATTTTTTAACTTTTATAAGTTCACTCTACAGCCCTGAGTCTTAGCCTCACCACGCTTTTTCGGATCAGAAATTTGTTTTTGTATGCCTAAGTTACTCAATATCTTGTCCAGGGGTCCGATTTTGAAGAATCTTTTTAAGTATCACGTTCGCCTCTCCTCTCCTATATTACAATGCTACCATACTTAAAATTTTCACTCAACATCTCTCTCTCCATACTTAGTCACTTTTCAGTATTCACGGGTTCACGGGTTGGAAGACTCATACATCCCCTCACCTCCTTACACTTCCTCACCCCCGCTCCCTCTACCTACATTTTTCCTCCCTCACTTTTGTCATCTACATTTCTCCCCTTTCCCCCGAACTACTCACAATCCTCATCGGGTTCATGGACATCGGTCATCCCTCACTCCCTTACTCACCTCACTCCCCAACCCGCCAACCCGTCCCCACAACCTACAAACTACCCCCCTTGAATTCCGCTACCTACAATTTTCCCTTCACTTACCCTTCCACCTGATTTCCCATACTTAACCATTATTCCAAATTTTTCCCCATTTAAACCATGAACCAATAAGAACATTCTACATGGAAGCATGGAATTGTGACACATGACAACTCGTGGAGGGAGACACGTGGAATATTATTATTAGAGACACGTGGAAAATTATTACAAATACACATGGAATTATATGAATGGTTGATTCATCAATGACTGGGCATGAGATGGATGACATCGGGATTCCAAAATTATTATTTTATTCGACAATATTTCAAGGGCCCAATCTTTCAAGCTCCACAATTTCCTCTCTTCTCGTGTTTCTTGATAATTTATCAAACATTTAGTATTATATATAATGAAGAATATAATATCCCAATGCATGTGGGATATAATTTTAAACCAACAAGTCAAATTTTATGAAGGGAAGCACAAAAGTCAATCCAAGGGCTGAGATTTGTCCATCAACTTTGATCGACAGTGGCTGAGCGTTGATCTTACAGAGGCCATAACTTGAGCTATGGGTGTCAAAATAATTCAACATTTATACCGTTGGAAAGGTATTTCGACATAGAATATTTTGGTATAGGTTTAAAATGTTTAAAGTTGATAAATGGTTCTCAGAAATTAAAATATCAGTCAGCTGCATTTTTAATGGGCATGCATGACAACTCAACTTCACGAGCTCATATATTGAGATCCGAGCGACGGATTTGGGAAAAATTTATATAGTTGGAAATATGATATGATGAAGAGAACATCAGAAGTGGTTTTCATGGATAAAAATTTGGTTTTCTCTTCCATAAAAAAATTATAGTCGTCCTCTTTTGATGGAAAATTAATTAAATTTAAAAAAATAAAAGTTTAATTAAAACAATTTTATTAAAAAATGAGAGGGACACACTTTCAATATACTTGTATAATTATGTTAATTCATTAATGAGGAATTAATTAGAAATTTATTAAAGGTAATGTTTCAAGAAGTAACTTGTACAGGAATTTCTAGAAGGGAGAATTCCTAACTACTCAAGTAGTTAGAAAATATCTTCTTAAAAAGGGAAGAGAGGCTTCATCAAAGGTCCAATATTCAGTATTGTCAGAGGGGAAGGGAAGAAGATCAGATGAAGAATAAGGTACATCCATGGATACACAATCAATCTTCTGATCAAAAGAAATAAATCTACATCTTCTCCATTTTTTTATATTCTCCTACACCATTTCTCATAGTTTTATGCTCGAATCTCAGAGTTGGGCACAAGGTTGAGTTGTTGAGTGTTCTTCTTATATTATTCTAAGATATTTTATTATATGATCATGGATTATTTTAATCCACATATATTGTTTTCAAATATTTTGTAATTAATAACATCTTTCATGAATAGAACTCCACAAAGTATTTGAGGTTGACCTATCAAATTCTCTTTTGTTCTTGATTACAGTACTCTGTTAAAATTATTTGAGATGATCAAATCATTCTCTCCTATGAATAAGATTTGGATGTATTTATATGTTATTAAGAAGATTGTGTGTGATGTTGATCACAATTTAATTATGATGTTGAATCCCTCCTTCAATGTCTTCTGATTAAAATACTTTTGTTGCATATAAAGATCACATTGGGTTATTGAATAACCATTCTCATATAAATCCAAGCAATAAAGATTTGGATTTCTCTGTCTAGCGGTCTCCCTACTCTGAGATATTCAAAGATATATATTTTATCCAAAGAGGAGAACCACCTCTCTAAAAACGAAGGGGGACTAATGTCCTCATGAGGTTGTCGTTTCGGTCCTAACGGATTCAAGCATCAACATTTTTGGCGACCATACTGGGGAACGATTTATTTTCAAGATATTTGAGGAACCACAAATATCCATGGATCAAATTTTTGAGAAGATGATTCAAGAAAATTGTTACTTATTTTAAGCATGGATCATCTTTTTTGTAATTTCAAAAAGAAATGAGAAGCACCAAAGATTCAGTAGAATGAACTCCCTAGATACTCCATTGAAAAAATTCAAAATGAAGGGTTCCATTCATGTCATAATGCTTCTTTATATTCTTCATCAATCCCATCAATTGCTTTTCAAGACTTAGAAAAAGAGATAAATACTAAAAGGAGGCGGTTTCATAATACCCCTTTAAATCTACCAGAAATAGACTTTCAAATGCCCAATATTCCTATTGAATTTTTTTCTACATTCTTTGGGGATGCTTCAGAAAATGCAAAGCAACACTTGATTAATTTTAAAGGTACATGTTATGATTTCAACCTCACTGAAGACAATGTTACATGCAGATTATTCCTACAAACTCTATGAGAGGATTCTCTTGAATGGTATAGTTCATTAATGCCTAACTCTATTAATAGTTGGGATGTGTTAGAAGATTCATTTGCAAAAACAATCATCCCAAAAGTGCATTCATATGGTTTTTATGATGTTTTAAATGTTGTTTCCCACCCATCCTCTCCCATGTGGAAGCAAGATAATGAAATGACCAATTTTGAAGAAGAATCTAATCAAAGAGTGGATGAAATTTTTAAGTCAAGTCATGTTGTTGAAGATGAAGATGAAAATTCCAAATTACAAGAAGAAAATTGCAGCCTCCTATATACTCCATATGAAGATATTTAAAGAAGCAAATTTGAGAATGAAAATGAGGAGCCTCCACCAAATACACAAGAAGATTTTAGTCTTGTGATAAATGATGAAACATCACAAGAGAACTTGCAGCAAGAACAATTGATGGAAGAAACGAATCTTGAAAAGAATGATGAACAAGATCACATTTACAAGAAAGAAGAATATTTTCAAGATATTTTTTATGAATCAAGAACCATGGAAGTGGTTGTAAATAAAGAAAATGATGAATGCATTCCTATGTCGAAAACTCCTCAGCCAAGAATTGATTTTATTGAATTATGGTTCCAAAGAATTGTTTGTCAAACAACGCAATCAAATCTTCACCATACTTGGTATAATTTTTCTCCAGGACATATTGAGAGTGCCCCTGACTCATTGATACAAGTCCCAACATATCTCAGAATTTTGGAGTTCATTCCACAAATCAGATCAATGCTTGAATGGCTCCATTGGAAATATTCCTACACCTAAGGTGCCCCTTTATTTCAAGTAAGTTAGGGTAGGAAGATCATGTATGTACATACTTTGTTTCTTCAGTTCAGTTTTTCATGATAAGGTAGTCTTTATATTGAAGTTTGAAGATGACTCCATGAAATAAAGGGAATTACAAGAATTTATTTTGAAGATGACTCCATAGCCCAATAGAGAAGGTAACTGGTCTTGAGATTCCGGTGTTCTTAGCAACCCACAAGGGGTCACTGTCCCGCAGGTGGAGCGAGTTGTTGACCAAAATTTGGTCATCTTTATTTTCCTGCTCTTGGATTCATAAAAATCATTGATATCAAAAGAAGACATTTTTGAACTTTTATAAGTTCACTTTGCAGCCCTCAGTCTCAGGTTCACTACACTTATTTGGATTAGAAATCTATTTATGTATGCCTAAGTTACTCAAGATCTTTTCCAGGGGTCCAATTTTGAAGAATCCTTTTAAGTATCATGTTCACCTCTACTCTCCTATATCACAATACTACCATACTTATAATTTTCACTCAACATCTCTCTCTCCATACTTAGTCATTTTTCAGTATTCACGGGTTCACGAGTTGGAAGAATCATACATCCCCTCACCTCCTTACACTTCCTCACCCCCTCTCCCACTACCTACATTTCTCCTCCCTCACTTTCATCATCTACATTTCTCCCCTTTCCCCTGAACTACTCACAATCCTCGTCGGGTTCACGGACACTGGTCATCCCTCACTCCCTTACAGATCTCACTCCCCAACCCACCAACCCGTCCCCACAACCTACAAAATTCCCCCTTGACTTACGCTACCTACAATTTTCCCTTGACTTACCCTTCCTCCTAATTTCCCATACTTAACAATTATTCCAATTTTTTCCCCATTTAAACCATGAACCAATAAGAACATTCCACATGGAAGCATGGAATTGTGACACATGACAACTCATGGAGGGAGACACGTAGAATATTATTATTAGAGACGCGTGGAAAGTTATTAAAAATACACATGGTAGTATATGAATGGTTTATTCATCAATGACTGGGCATGATATGGACGACACCGGGATTCCAAAATTATTATTTTATTCGACAATTTTACAAGGGTCGAATCCTCCAAGCTCCACAATTTCCTCTCTTCTCGTGTTTCTTGCTAAGTTATCAAACACTTAGTATTATATATCATGAAGATTATAATATCACAATGCAAGTGGGATAGAATTTTAAACCAAAAATTCAATTTTTTTGGAGGGAAGCACGAAAATCAATCCAAGGGCTGATATTTTCCCATCAACTTTGACCGACGGTGACTGAGTGTTGATCTTGCGAAGGCATAACTTGAGCTCCGGGTTTTGGAATAGTGCAAACTGTATACCGTTGGAAAGATATTTAGACATAGAATATGTTGATATAGGTTTCAAATGTTGAAAGTTGATCAATTTTTCTCATAAATTAAAATATCAGTCAGCTTCATTTTTAATGGGCTTGCATGACAACTCAACTTCACAAGCTCATATCTTGAGATCCGGGCGACGGATTTGGAAAAACTTTGTATCGTTGGAAAGATAAGATGATGAAGAGAACATAAGAAGTGGTTTTCCAGGATAAAAATTTGGTTTTAACTTCCATAAAATTAAATTGCATTCGTCCTCTTTTGATGGAAAAGTAATCAAATTTAAAAAAATAAAAGTTTAATTAAAAAAAAATATTAAAAAAGGAGAGGGACCCACTTTAAATATGCTTGTATTAATGATGTGAATTACTCTATCGAAATTATTTGAGATGATAAAATCATTCTCTCCTATGAAGAAGATATGGATTTATTTATATGTTATTAAGAAGATTGTGTGTGATGTTGATCACAATTTAATTCTGATGTTGAAGCCCTCCTTCAATATATTTTGATTAGAAGACTTTTGTTGCATATAAAGATAATATTGGGTTATTGAAGAACCATTCTCATATAAATCCAAGCAATAAATATTTGAGTTTTTTTGTCTATCACTCTCCCTACTCTAAGATATTCAAAGATATATATTTTATCCAAAGAGGAGAACCACTACTCTAAAAACGAAGGGGGACTAATGTCCTCATGAGGTTTCCATTTCGGTCCTGACGAATTCAAGTGTCAACATAACCAAATATCTCTATCAGAGGTAATAGTTTTTGGAACCCCATGCAATCTAACAACTTGTGAAAAAATGAATTCTTCCACCCTCGATGCATCACTAGTTTTCTTGCAAGCAATAAAATGACCCATTTTAGAGAACCTATCAAGAACCAAAAAAATAGAATCATTACCTCATTATGTATTTGGGAGCCCCAACAAAAAATCCATGCTCAGATCTATCCATGGGCCTATGGGAACTGGTAATGGAATATACAACCTTGTGTTTTGTGAGTGTCTTTTAACCATTTGGAAAATCCTACACCGTGTCACATACTTGGCTATATCCTTTTTCATCTTCGGACAATGATACTTATATTCGATTAATGCTAGTGTCTTATCCTTTCCAAAATGTCCTTCCAAACTACTACTATGAAGGTCTCTCATAATATTTTCCCTCATTGAACCAATTTGAATGCATAATTGTTTTCCTTTTAATAGGGAGCCATCTTGCATAAAATATTCACCCTGATTAAGATCCATGTTCCATGCGACTGGATTATTCAACTATTCCACAATCTCCCAAAAAGCATTATTAGATTCATAGAGATCCTTTAATGAAACAAACCCAATTACTTGATTTTCCATGGTTTTCAAAATAACAGTGTGTCAACTCAAAGCATCTACAATTTGATTATGTCGTCTTGATTTGTGCTTCAGAACAAAGGTGTAGCCTTGTAAGAAAGAGACCCATTTTGCATGTTTATTGTTCAATTTATTTTGGGTGTTTACGTATTTTAATGCAATGTGATCGGTAAATAGCACAAACTCTTTCGACACTAAATAATGCCTCCAATGTCGCAATGCTTTCACAATTGCATAAAATTCTACATCATATGTGGAGTAGTTTTTTCTTACCTCATTCAACTTTTCACAAAAGAATCCAATTCTCCTACCTTCTTGGCTAAGTATAGATCAAAGCCTACATGTGAAGCATCACAATATACCTCAAACACTTTATCAAAATACGATAAGGCTAATATGGGTGCCTCAATTACCTTCTTCTTTAGAAACTTAAAACTTTCCTCAGCTTTATTGGTTGATATGAAGGTCTCTCCTTTGGTGCAATATGTTATGGGAGCTACAATACTACTAAAATTTTGAATAAAGTTTTGGTAAAAGGTTGTCATCCCATGAAAACTTCTTACCTTTGTTATGCTTCTAGGACTAAGTCACTCCAAAATTACTCTGACCTTCTTTGAATCCATATTGACTCCTGTCGAGATGACAAAACCAAGAAATACCAAAATTTCTTGCAGGGACCTACATTTCTTCATGTTTGCATAAAGTTGATGTTTTCTCAATGCATCCAATATAATTTTTAAATGCTACAAGTGATCTTCTTTGTTGTTACTAAAAAATGGATGTCATCAAAATAAATTACAACAAAATTACCAATATAAGGTCGAAGCACAGTATTCATCAACCACATGAAAGTACTAGGTGCATTAGACAACCCGAATGACATCACCCTTTATTCATATAGCCCATCCCTGGTCTTGAAGGAATTTTTCCATTCAACCCCCTCACGAATTCATATGTGGTGGTATCCACTTCACAAATGAATCTTAATAAAATATTTAGCTCTGACTAGCACATCCATCATGACGTCTAATTGTGGTATGGGAAACTAATATTTGATGGTAAATTGATTGATTTCACTATTGTTTGTGCACATCTTCCATGTATAATCCTTTTTGGGAGTCAATAATGTTGGTACATCACATGGACTCATTCTTTCTCTTACTAAACCTTTCTTTATAAGTTATGTCACTTGTCGGTTGAGCATTGCATGTTTTATAGGACTCATCCTATAGGATACTTGATTAGGTAAAGATGATCCATGGATTAGATCAATGTGATGTTGAATATTCCTCTTTGGTGCAAGACCATCAGGTAGTTAATTAGGGATAAAATCAACATATTTGTCTAGTAGCTTCGCCACTTCAGTAGGAATTCATATGTATTCCACAACTCATTTTTTCCATTTTAATGCATAAAATAATCCTCTTGCCTTTGTTTCCTTAATAAACTCTCTTTCTGACAACATGTTCTCATTTTTTCCCTCATCCTTAAGGGGAAATAAGACGACTTTCGATCCATCCTTCCAAAAGGTGTACGTATTCTTTCCTCCATCGTGCATGACTTTTTTGTCATATTTCCAAGGCCTCCCCAATAACAGATGACATGAATCCATCAAAATGACATCACACCATACTTAATCTTTATAAGTATTACCGATGGAAAACTTGATCAAACATGTTTTATTAATGATGACTTCATTCCCCTTTTTGAACCATGCAATTCGGTAAGGATGGGGATGTGTTTCATAGAGTAATTTAAAATTATATACCATCTCTTTAGAAACCATACTCTCCCAACTTCCACTATCAACAATAACTTGACATACCTTTCCCTTGGAAGTGCATCTGGTTCAAAAAATATTTGTCTGAAGACAAGAATATTCATTGCCACTACTATGCCTTTCCTCTTTTTAAGGAATCACCATTGACCTCTATATCATGAGACTCTCCCCCATATCAGGCATGAATTCATATTCAACTTTGTCTTCTTCACTCTCATCTTGGACCAAGTTCAAACTAGGTAGTTGTCCTTGCTTCATCTCTTGAATGTTATAATTTGGGAATTCAAATGCTCGATGAACCTATACACCACACATGAAACACACATAAGGTCCTCCTCTTCCTCATGGCTGATTCAGGTTACATTTTTGAGCATATTCTACTTTCTCACTTCCTTGGGATGATTCACCTATTCCATAGTTAAAACCACCCCATGAGGCAGATGATGTACCCCTCCTTGCTCCTCTATTCCTTTGAGCAAATTGCCAGTTTTTATTTTCCTCGGCCTTTAAGGATAAATGGTATGTGTATTCCATGTTGCAAACCCTGTGCATGCTCAGTTCATCTTGAATATAAAACTTTAAACAATTCAAATACCTTGCAACCAGTTTCTCATCAGTTTCTTGGTGATCCATGCAAATGGACAACTGATAAAACTCATTTTTGAGTTCCTCTACGATGTAAATGTTTGCTTAAAGTTCTTAAACATACGAAAAAGGGTCTGGGCATATTCCATAGGAAAAAAAAAATTCACGCATTTTTTTTTCCATCTTGCTCCAAGCCCTAATTTTGTCTTTTCCTTTTTTTCTCTGTATTTTTGCACATGATCCCACCAGATCATGGTGTGACCCTTCAACTTGGTGCATGAAAATTTCACCTTCTTTTCCTCTGGCATAGGTTGTCATTCAAAAAACATTTTCATGCAATTCAAACAATCTATTAACTTCTCTGGTTTAATATTCCATGAATATTTTGAAACTTCTATCTTGATCCTAGCATTTCTCCCTTCTAGAGCCCTGAGAAACCTTTCTTGAAAAGTCATGCTCTCTAATTGTTCTTCTTCTTGTTCTTCTTCATGTTCTTTTCCATGTTATGTATGTTGGTCTACATCTCCTTGGATTGCCCCCTCATCAGACACTTATCTTTGTATTATTCTCTGACTAGATAACACGTTTGTAATATCTTCTACTTTCCTTTGGAGCTTTTGCATATCTTTTCTCATATGAGCAAGATACCATGTTCTTCCTCTTCCTCTCCCAACCATCTTCTTGTTTTGATACTAGATGATGTAACCAATAAACCTATATTCATTCAAAAGATCTAAAAACCATACAAACACACGAGAATGGAAAATAACTCCCTTTTATTCCTTCTCCATCCTAACTATTACAATGGAAGTTCAACCCCTTATAACTACTATATGATATTTTCGAAAACAACTAATTTTAGAAAATTCTTGCATGACTCTAAAACTAACCAATCAATAAGAGATAACTAGAGTGACATTATTTTTCAACTCACTTTTTTTATTAAGTTCATAAACTAAGAGATAATTGATAATTAAAAAATTTTAAAATCCCGTAAAAACACAAAAACCCCAATTTGAGGCCTTATATGAAGGAATTTGGCCTTGGAAAAGTGTTGAAACTATGTCTGATAAGAAGGATCACATCGACATGGCAGTGAACTCTTCTATGCACAACTCCCTATAAAATTTCATCCCAAACAGATAACCAAGCCAAAAATTATGACCCTCGAAAAATACCTACATCATTCTCCTATGGTTGAAAAGAACACAAATCCTACAAGTTACTCTCTTCAAACTGTTGCCACTTACTAGGATCTAGGTTTGTCAATTCCCCATCTATAATTTATGTACTCTCTATTAGTTCTATGCCTTCCCATTGGACCATATATCATTTGTATTGGCCTTACCAAGTATGAAGTGTCTTCTTATCTAAAATATGCACAATATTTTCCTTTTTCTTGCTCGGAATGGCTTGTTTCCATTCCACCTCTACCTCGCTGTCATCACCCAGATCGCCCCCATGGAAGATATACAAATTAGAAACATTAAACACAACAGAGATGGTAAATCGACCTTATAATCATTTTCATTGATTTTCTTGATAATCTTGCAAGGACCAATTTGATTATACTTCAATTTTTGGTAGGTTCTTCTAGGAAACCGTTCTTTCCGTAGGTAAACCATCACCAAATCACCTTCATTGAATACCTGGTATCATCGGTGAGAATATTTTATAATTTTGTTATGTTCATTACTGGCCTGTGGTTTTTGTCTCACCTATTGTTGCAATTGTTGAATGTGTTATGTAAATGCCTCCCCATCGTCATTGATCATATCCCCAAGTGTTAGTTGCACAAAATCTAGGACACCCATAGGATTTCTACCGTAAACAACTTGAAATGGAGATTTACCTTTAGATCTATTCACTAAACTATTGTAGGCAAATTCTTCTTGAGGTAAATCCAAATCCCACTGCTTGGGCTTCTCTCCAATAATGATCTGTAATAGGTTTCCCAAACTCCAATTTACTACCTTGGTTTTCCCATTTGTTTAGGGGTGATAGGCACTGCTAAACTATAATTTATTCCCCATTTTCTTCCATAAATTCCTCCAAAAATTACCCAAGAACTGAGTGTCTCTATCAAAGGTAATAGTTTTTTCAACCCCATGCAATCTAACAACTTCTGAAAAAAATAATTCAGCCACCCTCGATGCATCACTAGTTTTCTTGCAAGCAATGAAATGAGCCATTTAGAGAACCTATCAACAACCAAAAAACTAAAATCATTTCCTCACAGTGTGTTTGGTAGCCCCAACAAAAAATCCATGCTTAGATCTATCCATGGGCCTGTGGGCACTGGTAATGGCATATACAACCCTGTGTTTTGTGAGTTTCTTTTAGCCATTTGGAAAATCCTACATCATGTCACATACCTCGTTATATCCATTTTCATCTTCAACAAGTAATACTTATCTACCATCTTATCCTTTCCAAAATGTCCTGCCAAACCACTACTTTGAAGGTCTCTCATAATATGTTCCCTCATTGAACCAACTGGAATGCATAGTTGATTTCCTTTAAATAGGTAGCCATCTTGCATAAAATATTCACCCTGATTAAGATCCATGTTCCCAACGACTATATTCTTCAGTTGTTCCACAATATCTTGAAAATCATTATTAGATGCATAGATATCCTTTATTGCATCAAACCCAATTACTTGATTTTCCATGGTTGTCAAAAGAATAGTGTGCCAACTCCAAGCATCTGCAACTTGATTATGTTGTCATGATTTGTGCTTCAGAACAAAGGTGTAGCCTTGTAATAAAGAGACCCATTTTGCATGTATGTTGCTCAATTTCTTTTGGGCGTTTACATATTTTAATGTAATGTGATTGGTAAATAACACAAACTCTTTTGGCACTAAATAATGCCTCCAATGCCGTAATCCTTGCACAATTGCATAAAATTATACATCATATGCGGAGTAGTTATTTCCTATCTCATTCAAATTTTCACTAAAGAATGTAATTGGTCTACCTTCTTGGATAAGTACAACTCCAATGCCTACATGTGAAGCATCACAGTCTACCTCAAACACTTTATCAAAATTCGGTAAGGCTAATATGGGTGCCTTGTTTACCTTCTTCTATAGAAACTTAAAAATTTCCTCAGTTTCATTGGTCCACATGAATGTCGTTCCTTTGGCACAATCTGTTATGGGAGCTACAATACTGTTAAAATTTAAAATAAATTTTCGGTAAAAGGTAGCTAGCCCATAAAACTTATCTCCTCTCTTATGCTCCTAGGACTAGGCCACTCCAAAATTGCTCTCACCTTATCTGAATCCATATTGACTCCTTCTATCAATATGAAAAAACCTAGAAATACCAAACTTTCTTCCAGGGACCTACATTTCTTCAAGTTTGCATAAATTTGATGTTTTCTCAATGCATCCAATATAATTTTTAAATGTTGCAAGTGATCTTATATGTTGTTATTGAAAACTAGGATGTCATCAAAATAAACGACAATAAACTTACCAATATAAGGTCAAAGGATAGTATTCAACAACCGCATGAAAATACTAGGTGCATTGGACAACCAGAGTGGCATCACCATCCATTCATATAGTCCATCCCTAGTCTTGAAGGAAGTTTTCCATTCATCCCAATCTCACAAACTCTCTTTCTGACAACATATTCTCAGTTTTTCCCTCATCCTTAAGGGGCAATAAGACAAATTTCTATCCATCCTTCCAAAAGGAGTAGGTATCCTTTCCTCCATCATGCACGACTTTTATGTCATATTGCCAAGTCCTCACCAATAATAGATCACATGCATCCATCGAAATGGCATCACACCATACTTAATCTTTATAAGTCTTACAGGTAGAAAACTTGATCAAACATATTTTATTAATGATGACTTCATTCACCTTTTTGAACCATGAAATTCGGTAAGGATGGGGATTTGTTTCATAGCGTAATTTGAACTTATCTACCATCTCTTTGGAAACCATATTCTCACAACTACCACTATCAACAATAAATTGACATACCTTTTCCCTGAAAGTGCATCTGGTTCGAAAAATATTTGTTTAAATCCAATAATATCCATTGTCGCTACTCTGCCTTTGCTCTTTTTAGGGAATCACCATTGAGCTCTATATCATGAGACTCTCTCCCATATCAGACGAGACTTCAGGTTCAAATCCTTATTCTTCATTCTCAGCTTGGACCAAGTTCAAACTAGGTTGTTTTTCTTGCTTTGGCTCTTGCATGTTAGAATTTGGTCATTCAAATGCTCGTTGGCCCTTTACACCACACCTGAAACACACATAAGGTCCTCCTCTTCCACCACCGTAATATCTTCCCCTCTGAAATCCTCTTCCTCGTGGTTTATTCAGGTTACGTTGTTGGGTATCTTTTGCTTTCTCACCTCCTTGGGATGATTCACCTCTGTCATAGTTAAAAACACCCCGTGAGGTAGATGATGTACCCCTCCTTACTCCTCTATTCCTTTGAGAAAATTTTTGGTTTTTATTTTCCTTGGCCTCTAAGGATAATTGGTATGCCTCCTCCACGTTGCGAACCCTATGCATGCTCAATTCCTAGTGAATAGAAAATTTTAAACAATTCACATACCTTGCAGCCAGTTGCTCATCAGCTTCTTGGTGATCCACGCGAATGGACAACTGATCAAACTTGTGTGTGAGTTTCTCTACAGTGGACAGGTTTTGTTTCAAGTTATGAAATCTACAAAAAAGGGTATGGGCATAGTCCAAAGGAAAACAAATTCTCACAATTTTTTTTCCATCTTGCTTCAGGTCCTAATTTTGTCTTTTCCTTTTTTTCTCTGTCTTTCTGCACTTTATCCGAGCAGATCACACTGTGACCCTTCAATTTGGTGCATGCAAATTTCACCTTCTTTTCCTCTGGCTTAGGCTACCATTCAAAAAACATTCCATGGCGTTCAACCAATCTATTAACTCTTATGGTTTAAGATTCCTTGCATATTTTGAAACTTCCATCTTGATCCTATCATTTGTCCCTTCTACAACCCGGAGCATTCTTTCTTTAAAAGTCATGTGCTCTAATTTTCTTCTTCATCTTCTTCATGTTATGTATGTTGATCCACATCTCCTCAAACTGTCCCCTCATTAGACACTTCTCTTTGTATTATTCTTTGACTAGCCAACATGTTTGCAAGATCTTATACTTTCCTTTGGAGGTTTTGCATATCTTTGCGCATCTTAGCAAAATACCTTGATCTTCCTCTTCTTCTCCCAACCATCTTCCTACTCTTATACCAGATGATGTAACCAATAAACCTGGATTCATTTACAAGATCTAAAAACCATGAAAACACATGATAATGAAAAATAACTCTTTTTTATTCCTTCTCCATCCTAACTATTACAATGAAAGTTCAACCCCTTATAACTATTATTTGAGATTTTTGAAAACAACTAATTTTATAAAAACAACTAATTTTAGAAAATTCTCACATGACTCTAAAACTAACCAATAACTAAGAGAAAACTAGAGTGGCATTGTTTGTCAACTCCCTTTTCTGATTAAGTTCATAATCTAAGAGATAAATGATAATTTAAAATTTAAAAATTCCCGTAAAAACACTAAAACTCCAATTTGAGGCCTTATATGAAGGAATTTGTCCCCAGAAAAGTGTTGAAATGATGTCTTATCTGAAGGATCACATTGACATGGTAGTGAACTCTTTGAGACACAACTCCCTGTAAAATTTCACCCCAAATGGATAATCGAGTCAAAAGTTATGATCCTTAGAAACTCCTTGCATCAAATTCCAAAGCCAAATGAAAATAGGTTCATAGGGATACTTCCAATAGAAACATGTTTTAAAAATGTCTTAATTTGATATGCCAAATCTGCTTAAGAACATCCTACATGATAGAGTTGTTTTTGAATTCCCTCCTAGACCAAAAGTTATTATTTTGAATACAACTTTTTTGTTTAATGACATATCAATGTTGTTGACTGCATGTTTGGTCAATAGTACTTAGCCAAAAAAATGTTCCCAGACTTCCCCTTGGTTTTAATTATTTGCGCAAAGTCTTGTGCACTCTCACCGAGCTTCTACCATATATTTAAACATTTTCCAATCTAGTTGGACCCTATATGGATCGATGATATCTTCAAGTTTCTCACCATTCAAGAATGTTTGATTGATTATAATGAGTATTTTCTAATGGATAAACAATGATGACATAACTCTTATACCTCTCACCTTACCTCTCGTTTTCATACAACTCATTTCTAAGAAATAATATATAAGAAATGGGATCCAAATTTGGAATAATTAAGAATAAATTTGTCGTATTTCCCCTTAAGGATGAGGGAAAATTTATGTGGGTGGGTAAGGTATGAAAATAATATAAAAGAAATGGGATCCAAATTTGCAATAATTCACGAGTCTCAACAACTTTCTCAAGTACCATGTCATCCTTGACGAATGCATCTTGTCCAAATTTGGATCCCATTTCTTATATATTATTTTCATACAACATTTTTTAGTATGATGAGTAGTTTCTCACCTTACCCACATAACTTTTATCTTACAAATTCTTTAAAAAAACAACTAAAACCATGCCATATCATATCCAACACATCATCTGTTTTTTTCTTTACTTTTCCTAAGCTATGTCTCATATATCACTTTCAGAAAATATACTTCATACCTCTCATTTCTAAATCAGGACATTACCCCTTAAATGTTGTCCTTTTTATTATGATTTTGAGGCTACTCCATTCTCATGTCTTTATTGAATTTCACTTTATTCCAAGACAAAAGCAAAATATACGTTATAATATCACATTTGTTATGCTCCTTTTCACATAAATACTTTAAATCCAAAAATCAAAGTTTGTCTTTGACAGTAACTATTGGTTTGTTTCATATTACGAGTTAGTTTGTGATGTTTTCATACCACTGCATGTCAAGTCCATTTCTATTAATTCCGTCCCCTCCCACCCTCACATATATGAGAGTGGGAGGGGCAGGCATTAATAGAGAAAATATATTATATATTTTCTCTATTAATGTCTCCCCTTATGTTTTCTCTATTAATGCCTCCCCCTCCCACCCTCACATATATGAGGGTGGGAGGAAGGGGAATTAATAAAGAAAATATATAATATATTTTCTCTATTAATGCCTCCCCCTCCCACCCTCACATATATGAGGGTGGGAGGAAGAGGAATTAATAGAGAAAATAT
>JASDQU010213468.1:24561-34728 GCA_032191745.1 Picea mariana
GTTGTCCCAATGGTCGAATGGTGAGTTGTTTGACCGTAAATGTCTTTCTATCCATTCAGAGCATTGGTATAATGGTTATAATGTCCCCAATGGCTATATTTCTTCGTCATGGGGAAGTGTCATGTGACGATGTTCTGTTATCCCGATGAAGATCCAATTTTGAAAATTTTCCTTCTGCGAGGTTCCTTCTAGATCTTCCTCTAACTTTTTTATCTTATCTCTTTTTTCACTTAGTTTTCTAGCCTTCTTTCCAGTGAGATTCATCTTGGTATTCATTTTCCCATTCTGATTCTTATCTTCTTTTGGCATAGTTACTTCACGTTGTTGAGATTCTTTCCTAGGATTCGAGGATGATCCTTCTTCTTTATCTCGAATAGGTACTTCAATCTTCTGTGGGTCTTCTAGTTTTCTTGTAACTTCGACATCTGGGTCTCTGGTGTTAAATAGATTCGATCTATTCTTTTGTTCTTTTGTTCTTCAATCAAGTGTGTGATCCTCCTAGTCATGAATTATTTTAAATCTTGCTTCTGTTATTCTAAAAATTCTTCTTCTTCTTGCCTTCTGGCCTGATCTCTTTCAATCCAAGGTTTTCCTAGTAGCATTGTAAATGGGGAACTATTCTCAATAAATTTAATAATCTCAAAATCTTCCTCTGTCGAAGTTCCATTGGCATTCATAGGTATCTGAGTGAACTTTCCGCATTGGTTTATCAGCTTTCCTTTGAATAGTCCTATTCCTCCTAATGAAGGAATCATAGCAAGCCTCCCTATAACTTCCCAAGTTCTCTCTGTCATGATATTCACCTGTGTTTCTTCATCTAGAACACAATCAATGTTGAAGTCTCCTAATCTTTCTTCAAGGCATTCTTTTTCTTTGAATATCTCTGATAATCTAACATGTCGATGATCATTCATGGTTTCTCTCATCTGTAACAATACTTTCTCCGATTCTTTCTGGGATTCTGCCATAATCTTAGTTTTTGGATCTGCATTAGGGTTTTCTTGGTTCAGATTCATTCTTTCAACTTTAGCAATCATTCGAGGGCAATCCAATACTTCATGGTCCATAGCTTTACAACAAAGACAACTAGGTCTTCTACTAGGGCATTCCTTAGAAAGATGTCCTGGTTTTCTGCAACTGTAACAGATGGTTAATCCTCTCTTTATTTTAACGGATCCCCAACCCTTTTTGTACTGAGCACTAGGATCGTTAGGGATAGCCTGCAAAAAATTATTTCTAGGATCCTGCATCAATTTTTTAGTCCAAATATTCTTTCTATGCATAGGTATAACATATCTTTCACTATTCTTATTAGATCTACTCATGTCAAACCTTCTTTCATCTACCAGTACCCTAGTTTTTGAGCTAGGACATAATCTATCAAACATACCTAGATCGATATTGTTGAAACAAAAATGTCCACTTATCTTACTTCTACAGAGCACAAAGCTTTCAGATCTAGAACTTTTCAATATTCTTACCTTTATCATAGCATAGAGCCTTTAGATCTTACCTCTTTTAATAAAAAATTCTCAATTTTACCTTTCTTGGAGAACAAAGCTTTAAGATCTTACCTCTTTTCTTCAGACCAGACTTCTTTTTCTTAGCACAGAGATTTTCAAACTAAGTAGATTATTGCACACTAGAGCAACAGATCTACGCACAGAACTTTCACAATTTCAGGTCGAATCTTTTCACAAAGCTTCTTCTTCCCCAGTTCCCAGTAGTCACAGCTTCAGGTCCCGGCAATGGAACTATTTGTTGGCATAGGGGCAGACCCAAGGTTCAAAATTATAACAACACACCAACAAAACACTAACTATTGACCCTTTTGGAAACACCTGCGAAGAAGATGAAGTCTCACCTGAGGTAGAGGCAGGGGTGTTTGCAACCTTAGCCAGGACACAGATCTATGATTATAATACTTGATAGAGAACTTAACACTGTTAGTTCATCATTATTTAACCAATATCTACTCCGCAGAGAAAACAAAGCATCGCAACATTCACCCTGATCTAATGTATTTAAGCACTTAGCATAAATAAATGGATCAGATCTAGCAGATTCAAGCACTAAGCACATTCACCTATATCAAATCTAGCATCCAGATTCATCATAAGCACAAAGCATAAACAAATATATCTATCTATCTATATCAAGCACTTAGAAAATAACATATAAATACACCAACACATCACACAAAGCATAGAAACACAGCATATACATGGTTCACCCCCACCCTGGGGCTACATCCACTGATTCTTCTTCTTTATTAGTTTATTCAATCAGATACATGCATAGATCCACGAAACCCTACTCCGCATAAGACAAAAGATCTGTGCAGCTCGCTAGATCCTTCTTCCTTGCATTACAACACAAATCCCTTCATAGTATATTACAACCACTTGCACTTAGCTCTGCAAGTCTCTCACAGTATGCACAAAGCATTTACAAACCACACTTGCACTTATCACAACATCATGTAGATGCCTCTTCTTATTCTCCTTACTCCTAGACATCTATTTATATATTACAAAATCGGCCTAAGCATGGGTAAACCCATGGGCTGGCATTCCCATACCCATTACATATTCCCAAATCCCAAAAAGAACCCAAAAAGGGGTCGAGATCCTGCGATCTATGCTTCATCTTGCGCTCCGCCTTCGATAGGTTGTTGAAGTCCCAAAATGGTCAAACATGACCAAGAACCCTCAAAACTTGGTCAAGGGCCAACAAACACACATGTAGTACTTCAATAGATGAATAATGATTTAACCTGTTATAGGGATTTTGAATTAAAAGTTGTCAAATTTTGACATCTTTAGAGATCCAACATATATGATTTGGATATTATACCATTTTGTTTTGTAGGTAAGAAATTCATGATGGTATCCATGATCCTTCGACATCGGTGAAATAGAACAGAGTTCTCATGCATTATGTTGTGTGCATTCTCTCATCCTTCCCCTCTCCTACTCTTTGACTTAATGATTGACGAATTGTTCACACCTAATTGGCTTGTAACTGTTGGATTTTTATCGGATATGGTAGATACATTTTTTTCCTCTCTCAACTATTCAAAATTAGAAACTATTTTTAACCTTCACTATATCTTGGATTTTGTAAGCATTCTCAACTCGAGACTCACATTTTTTCTCTAACTTCTCACTTTATAGTTCCACACTAGTTTATTAATATTCTCTGGTTTGATCATCATTTTCAAAATCCAACTCTTTAGACATATAACATTGACCACCCAATTCTGTATTTTGAAGACTTTGCATAGTAATTTCTTGAAAGAAACAATGAAAACCAACATGGCAATAATACTTCACTATATCAACCATACAGTGTTGAGTCCTTATGCTTTGTGAAAAAACAAACATACATTTAGGGTTGAATATTGTTGAGCCTAATTAAGTGTTGTATGCTCATTCTCATTGGAAAGCCACATCACACTTCATGTACTTTTGCAAAGTATTGTAAAATATTATGACATTGTATTTGATTGTAAAATATTGTAAATGCATCCTTATTTTGTTGGTTGTGGACCTACATAGGTGTGATTTAAAGTGATGATAGTTGATTGTATTTAATATTTATACATGGATGTGTTGTTGGTTCAATTTTATACCTAAGTCCACATCAATGTCTAACAAGGGATCTATTGTACTAGTCTAGGAATTGACATTTCAAWCCCCATAGAGGGGGAGGTCTCACCAGAAGCATTTTGTCGAGACATAAAGGATTGTGTATGGGATAAAAAAATATGACTAACACAAMAATTTCCTATCTTTATAACTAKACTAAATAGTAATTATCATTGCATACCTCTTAACATGAAATTGCATCCTCCTTCTACCCATTCAACTATTGAACATTACCATATAGATCATGATTCATACAAATCTAAGTAAAAAACATTTATGTAATCACAATGTTGTCATTTAACACAATAGATAAAAATAGAAGTAAATGACATTGCCACCATACAATATAGAGGTAACCAGGCATTTAAAGGAGGTCCTCATTCAATTAACTTCGAGCACAATCTAGTACATACTTACATGGCATTGATTCATTCACCAATATGAAACAATAGTGTAGGTCCAAAACATGACCCAATATCTCACATCCACTACCCACGTAATATCTAGCTAATATTCAACATCCAAATAAGTAGAGGCATTTACATGTATATAGTCGTGCACGAAGGTAGGAAGAATCAATTAAACTCACAAACCCTGAGTTTAATTTTAGTTCTTCATCTATGAACTAGTTGATATATTTTCTAGATTTTTTCAAGTGCCTTCGGTCTTCCAACAGTTTACTCTTATATCACTTAAAGGTATGCTCAATATCCTATTTTATTTCTTCCACTATCTCTAATACTCTTTATTGTTGCTAGTGAACTTCATTACAGGTGACAAAAATCATATCTCTCTATTTTCTAAGTTGGTACCACCATGTCCTCAATGACATTACTTCATCATTTCATCCTATTACTTTCTATCTTGATCTATATGAATGATCATTTCATCATTTCATCCTAGTACTTGATATCTTGAGCCCTAGGCATATACTAAATTCCTAGAGTCAGAACTAGTATGACTGACTTTGATGTTAATTTGCAACTGCGATCACTATCTTCACAAACGTGGCAAGAGAGATGACTATGTCACAAACGTGGCAAGAGAGACAACTATGTGGAAAATGTGTCAAGAGAGATGACAGCTTGGAAAGAGATATGTCAATGTGGCAAGAGAGACATCAACGTGGCAATAGCGATGTTATCTGGCAATATGGAAAAAAAAAAAAATCCTCTATTTTTTGACAGTATGGCCAATTTTGTCTAGAACGCCGCAAATAGAACGTCATAATTTTTACAATATGTAGTAGTGGGGTTAGATCTCAGTTAGCTTACCCGGAAGATGCACATTTTCCTATCTGTTTCTAATTTTCCAAGATCGCATAGGGCACAGAGCAAAGAGCATATGCAGATATAAAAGAGTAGCAACCCAGAGATAAATAATATAAAACCAAAATAATACTATGCAAAAATTTAAAAAATGTGTTTTCAAGTTTTATACCTTCGGATATGAATGAAATGGTCGTATATTGGGAAAACGTAAACCTTTTTGAGTGAGAAGAAAAGTGTTCCTAACTGAAAAAATTCTTCAGACGCAATGGAATAGTCCTCTCAGCCCATAAATGTACAGAAATGACAGAAAATGGAGATGAGGCAACTCAACTTCACGATCTCAATATACAACAGGAGAGGGTCTTCAAACAGGCTTTGATACCATGTTTGACAACACAGGTATTCCAACAAAGGAAGAACACCTTCAGTAGCCACTCACATAACCAGATCAAATATCAACACACCGATATTTTCATGTGGTAAAACCCCTACGAGGAAACATCCACGGCCCCAACCAATGCGATCACTTGGAGCAGTTTATTAATGCAAAAGAAAAATATTACAGATATATTTTACAAGAGAGTTTCTCACAATCAATCATTGGAAAATGACCCTCCATGCTCTTTAAATAGAGATCATGGACCAATTGGGTGTTAATCCACAGATCAATGGTCATTAAGATCGAGGAGAATATGAACCGTCAAATCACTATATGTCAGGAACACATCGTTACCCTCGGATTTCCTAACTACAAATGCATACTAATTCATACTAAAGAAACACACTAAGAAACACACTTTTACCTAATGACACATTAGACCAAGTAGATCTTAAATAACTCCTAAGTGTCTAAATATCCTAACAATATTGAACAGGCTCGTTGGCAATGCAGTATTCTGCCTGGAAGAGGATATTTCTTAGATATCAAAGTTACCCCATCGGGGTACTGAACATGCTTGCTGGAAATGGGTTCTGACTTTGATGTCTCTTACTATGCCTAATATATATTTGTGTGTATGAATGATATACTTGTGTAAATCCTTAAGAAGAATCATGCATGTTTGAATAAAAAGGGCTAAATAAATCTCATCTAATTTCCATTTGAGAATGTTTGTAAGTTGCACTTAAGACCCTGTCATCTAATTCATACTATACCTAGGATGTCACTATCCTAGAAGTGGGACCCATAATTTTAGGAGTCTAATGAACTCAAATGAAATCTTTATCCATATTACTTGAATGACAAGAAGCCTTTGAGAAAATAAGCAGGGATGACTGGTTTCCTATGGGTTTTATAGATCATATATACCCTCATGTTTTCTATCCAGGGACATGAGGAAAATCCCCTATCACAACATATATGGTCTTCATGAGCATAAATTGTTACTAGCTGACAAAATTGTTTGTATTAAGAAATTTGAATTAGTATGGTGTCCTTTTGGTCATTCCCATAACATAACATTAATACTTATTTTTTCTAAGTTCTAGTTTTTCTTAGAATAATAAAGTTGGCTTCATTTTCCTGAATATTTCTTACTGACTATTGTTGACAATACAAAACAAAATTCAAATGAATGAAAGGTCAGTCCCAATTAATTCGTGGCACAAGGACGTGCCATATCTTCAGTCTGGGAGGGATTTCCTGAGCTAAAAACTGTTCATTTGTATACCAAGTCTATGAGACGAAGCAATAGGATTTCTATCAATTTCTGTCAATTTTTGCCATGAAACTGTTTTCTGCAATATCTCAAGCTAATTGTGTCAGCAATCATTCATATTTTCATGTTATTTTACTAACCATATACTGTTGGAATAATTTTGTAACCTCTTAAGTGTATGGTTGATAAGTTTGTATTACATCGTAATTTACAGTTTTGACCATTTCATAGGACCACTCAAAGTATGATTGGAAATTCCAATATAAAGCCTCTAATTACCTTAAACCATCTAGATGGAAAAGGTATGTTGATGACACCAACATCAAGTGGACTCATAGCAAAGAAGAACTGGACAGATTCTTTAAGCACCTCAATGGTATTTCTGAGAACATAAAATTCACCATGGAACTAGAAGAAAACAATAGCATACCCTTCCTAGACATACTTATGACTAGAAAAAAAATGGTACATTGGGACACAAGGTCTTCAGGAAGAAAAATCACACAAACAACTACCTTTATGTGGATTCCCACCACCATCCCTCTCAAAAGACGGGGGTTCTCAACACCATGGCCACAAGGGCAGCAAGAATTTCCGACAAAGAACATCTAGAGGAGGAAATAGACCACTTAACTAGGGTCTTTAAGAACATTGGATATAGAGATAGAGACATCAAAAAGGAAATGACTAAGAATGATAGAATGACTCGTGTTCAAAATGATCAAACCTCCAACATAAAATCCTTTCTTCCCTACATTCGAGGTGTCACAAACAAGATTGCAAAGGTTTTAAAAAGAAAAGAAATTGTAACCTCCTTCAAACCCCTAATTACTATCAGACAAAGAATGAAGTCTATAAAGGACCCTATAGACCAGCAACAAGGAAAAGGCATCTACAATGTCTCTTGCTCATGCGGTAAGTGTTACATTGGGGAAACCAGACGATCATTTCAAGGATTAAGGAACATGAAGCAGACATTAGAAATGAACACACTCGCACTCAGCCTTAGCAGAACACTCACTTAAAAACAAACACCATGCCTACCTTGAGGATACTAATATATTAGCAAAAGAGGATCATTACTACAAGAGACACTTAAGAGAAGCTCTAGAAATAATCAAACACCCTAACAATATGAACAAAGATGGTGGCCTAGAGGTAAGCAGCTTTTGGAACCCATTAATCAACCAACTTAGGGACCCTCACAAATCAAATCAGGTATGACACCTTCCTCCTCCTTTTCCTTGCTTGTTTATGTTCTACTTTTAAGTCGGTAACTAGATTTAGAGGTCTAACTAACCCTGTACTACCTACTACATAATTATTATTATAAAAACTTATTACTATATATATCACTAATTAAGCTATATATACCCTAATTGTATGACACTTTATATATTAATACTCATTACATTCTAATCACTTAAAAACTAAATCATAAATCAACCCCTACTACTTAGTAGCACATTAAATTCCTAACCCTTGATTTATTTATATAAATATAACATTATCATACTCAAACCTAATAATGATAATCCTATAAAATTCACTTTTCCATAATCTAGTAATTCCACTTAATCTTAAAATATCAAATAGAGTTTCAAATAATATACAATCAGTTAGAAATATTAATAATTAATATAATAAGATGAAACTCAATCTAAATCTAACCCTAGATTTATATTTACATACACAAAATTGAAACACTATTAAACAAACTATTAGAAACCCTAGACCTATATACATATTTAGATATATCAACACTTAAAAATCACTTATGATATATTATTAATTATTACTAATTATCTTTATATTATTAAGTCCATTAAGCTCTATATCTTAAACATAAATTAAAACACTACTAAACAAACTATTAGAAACCCTAGACCTATATACATATTTAGATATATCAACACTTAAAAATCACTTATGATATAGTATTAATTATTACTAATTATCTTTAATTTATTAAGTTCATTAAGCTCTATATCTTACATATAAATTGGAGTTTAGAACAAAATACTAATAATTAATATAATAAAATTAAACTCATTCTAACCCTAGATTTTAATTATTTATTTATATTAATTAAAAAACACCATTAAAACAAACTCTTAGATTTTAACTAGACTTATATACATATATATATTCACTATTACGAGTTATGATATATTATTATTAGTAATTAATTTATTTTTAATTTTTATTTAGCTCCGGAATTAGGGTTTATAGATAGTCGACCTGGTTATCTTATATTGTCTTGCATATACACTATTAATGGATTAAGATCAACAAGCTCTCAAATTGACGATTAGTCCTAATGATGAATCTTGATTCAGATTCGAAACATCGATGACAAAATGACACCAACTGTGGATTCTCTGGCAAATAATTTCGAAATACCTTAGATCTTATTCAATTTTCCTTTGATCATGAGAGCCCTCACAAGAAGCTTAAAGAAGACTCTATAGGAGAATCTAAGCCTGTCAAAGAAACCAAGTCTGAACCTGTCATGCCTAGTCTTCCTCAAAAGGCCACTATTACACCTTCTTCTCAAATTCCTAAACCTTTTACCAAATGTGACATTCCTTCCACATCCACTGATAATCCTAAGAATTATCTTAATGAACAATCTGATCATTCCTCAATTGTCGAATAGTTGCAACAATAAAATGCTCAGCTGATCCAACATATTGCAGAACATAAAATATTGGATCATCATCTACACCATGACAACGTTGTCCTACAAGCCAAGGTGAATTTTCTACAGTGTTTGGTTGATCAAATGACTATTACAAATCATAGTTTAAGAATGTAGTTGAAGCATCGAAGGAGGCCTAAGAAGAAGTATCCAGGACATGAGGGAGAAGTCCCTAAAGCTTAATCTATCTCCTCCCTCAAGAGAATAGCTATGTTTTGGTGATCATTTTTTCTTTGCAGAGGGACCTTCAAAATCTCATGTGTGGGAGAAATGTTGGCTCCATGTTTGCCTAATTTTTTCCTTCTCTAAGTCTCTTTTTTAACATATGGGTCATATAATTCATACTTGTATTAGTCATTTTTTGAAGGTATTATCAGACTTCTTCTATCAAATTGATATTGATCAGCTTGAGGTATGTGTTGTATTCATTTTTAATGATTTTATGCTAGTTTATCCTTAGTCGAATGCATGCAATCTTTTAACACTTGTTTTTTTATTGAAACAAGTCAGAAACACAATCGATCGCTCGATCTGGCCCTCGCCCATTTCCAGACAGTGAAATTTGAGCTCAATTTGTGGGAAAATGAAGATGAATCAGAAAACTCTGACACATGGGTTTTGTGTCGTTTCCTGAAATTGTCGACGGATAGAGATCCAACTCAAAATTAAAGATCCGGACCTCCATTCAGACCTTCATCCGACCCTCGATTCGTCCCTCAGAGTGCAATGAGTTGTGGGTTCGTGTATTGGCAAGTTCTTCCTAGAAAATTTGAAACGTGGGTTTTGTACCTGCTCGAACCCTCCAGATATGGAACTCATTACATGTAGATTCGAGCAGTTGTGTTCAACCTCTATTTTGAGTGCATGAAGTTACTCAAAGATATTGT
>JASDQU010213469.1:7887-18473 GCA_032191745.1 Picea mariana
GAATTGATGGGTGTATTTGGAGAAGTATCCAAAGTTTTCCCTTTATGGCATAGGTTTAAGCATGGCCCTCATGGAAATATTCTTTCAACAAGTCTACAAGAATCCATAGAAAGATGGCTAAGTGGTTAAGTGGTTGATAATCCCCAGAGGTGTGGTCATGAAGCCCAAATCTACTTGTGGAAAAATAGGATAAAGAACATGGCACATTCATGCAAAAACCTCATAGAATCATAGTCCTCATTATTCCATTTCCAATGGTATGTGGTATGCAACGTGGCTCCTCATGGTTGAGGATAAATGCCATATTGAAGATGGAAGCCCCAAAGTATGGTTAAGAATCCCTAAACACTTGGGACAAGAAGAGAAAAATTGGCCCCAAATTAATTAAAATAAGAAATGTTGTTACAAAAAAAAAGTTACAAGTCTGTCCCATTCCAATGAATATTAAAAAAAATATTAAGGATATTGTTGGTAAAGTCAACCCCAATGGAATAATCATTAAAAATTAAATTGAATCTTATTTGGTTCAAGTTGGCCCTAAAAAGAGGGTGCCAAATCTAGTATAAATAATGCACCTAGGAGTTCATTCATGACGTCAACTCAAGTGATTTTATCTGGGGTAATCGAGGATATCTGAGGTGAATTTAAGAGGGAATATGAAGTCTTGAAGTGAGGATGAAGTCTTTTGATGATGTGTTCTAAGGTATGCTATTTAAAGGTCATCTTATAATTTTATCTATAAATTTATTTCTAGAAATATTCAGATAGTGAAACTATGAGGATTTTGAGAAGACATATTAGGGTATTCATGGTAAACAATTTAGCTTGTGGGCCATTGTAATTTTGGAGATACACTTTGTGGAAGATAGGGTTTTTTACAAGTCCTGAAACTATTCTCGAACAGGTGTTCTAAGAAAATAAGTCATAACGTCTTCACAGATGATCCAAATTTTGTGAAACTAATTGCATTGGAAAAAGTATAGTACATAGTATGTCCTGTGCACTTTTCATAACCAGATATCAAATATTTAGTGTGTGGCATGCTCTACAAGTTTTCTCTCCAGAATAGGACAGAATTCAGCAAGGTCTGTCATTTTCACTATAACTATTGTTTAGGGGCGATTCAAAGAGTGAAATGTGGAGGAATTTCAAAGACGATATTGAATAATATTGGATACAAGTTTCAAACCTTTATTCATTACAAGAACATAGTTGTTCTTGTTGAAATTTAGGGTTTGTGACTAATCCAAAAACTATTCCCGTGAGACTGAAGTAAAGTCAAATGAAGATGCTATCTTTTTGTTGAAGAAGTTGAGAAAGGTTTGCATGTCTATGATAACATACACCAGTTTGATACATGAATAAAGGTATTCTTTCTATGTGTTATATTTTGATGGTTATGGTATATGCTTAAGTCATATATTGGATGGTTTGGCACATGTTAAAGGCATGCTCTTGGCACATGGTTTGNCAAATGAAGATGCTATCTTTTTGTTGAAGAAGTTGAGAAAGGTTTGCATGTCTATGATAACATACACCAGTTTGATACATGACTAAAGGTATTCTTTCTATGTGTTATATTTTGATGGTTATGGTATATGCTTAAGTCGTATATTGGATGGTTTGGCACATGTTAAAGGCATGCTCTTGGCACATGGTTTGAGGTATATGTTGATGATGTTGAGAATATGTATGAGATATGATCTTAGTGATATTGGAATATGATTGAGTAGATATGTATTGTTGATGATGGGATATCAATATCAGTGACAATGAAAGTGGCAGTGACAATGACAATGACAGTGACAGTGACAGAGACATTGACATGTTTATTATCAATGACAATGTCGATGAAAGGTTGAGTCTACACTTATATTTTAGTGAAGAAGGAATGGGAAAGGAAAGGGGGTCGTAGCCTCATTCCAGTTGGAGCTGAAGAATATAGGGAGTTTCATTTTCCTTCAGGTTGGAGCCTCTAAACAAGGGGGTTGGAGCCTCCTTCCAGTTGGAGATGGAGAATATAGGGATTTGTATCTTCCTTCAGGTTCGATCCTATAAATTAGGGGGTTGGTGCCTTCTTATAGTTGGTGCTGGAGAATTTGGAAGTTGGGGCTTCCTATGAATGTAATCTTTGATATATATATATATATATATATATATATATATATATATATAAGAAATCATTCTATGGTTTTCTCCCATTTGGGTTTGCAGGTAAAATTCTTGTGTATTGTGCATCTATGGTTATGCATTTTTGAATGATATTGCTCATAATATATAGAATGAAATCATAAGTGTTAAAATGTTGATGATTTGATGCTTACATATTCTAGTTAAAAGTGGTAAAATTGCACAATATTGATTCACCCCCCTCTTAGTATTCCAAAAATTGGTATTAGAGAAGGTCCTTCATTAAATAGTCTGATCAATGGAAGGAAGATCATGGAGTATCCTAATATTATAATACCATAGTTTGATGGAAATAACTATTCCTTATGGTGTAGAAGAATGAAAAAATATGTTCAAGCATAGAGATTCGATTTATGGCAAGCAATATTAAATGGATACAAAGCATATACCACTCCCCAACATATAAGAATGGAAAGAAACTTGATGAAAAAAAATCAAGGGATAAAACCGATATTCTGAATGGGTTGACTGAGTCAGTACATGTCAATGTTATGCATTGTGACTCTACAAAGGATCATTGGTACAAAATTCAAAACATTTACGAAGGATATGCCAAAGTTAAAGAAGACAAGATTCAAAATTATAGAGGTCAGTTTGAACAATTGAAAATGAAGCAATATTAAGATATTTCAACTTACAAACGAAGACAAAATTGTATCACAAATAAAGGAAGAAGAAAAGAGAGAATAAATTTTGACAAGTCATCTCAAGGAAAAATATGAGGAATTAAACAAGATGGAAGTAGAATTTAATCAACAAGAAAGAACACCTAAATAATAAATCATATCCTTGAATACCAATCTTGAAGATGAAAAGAGAACAAAATAAGTTATGAAGATTCATATGATGAAGAAGGAAGAAATTTGTGAGAAGCTTGAAGAAGAAGTTGTCGCATTAAGAATTGAAGTTGACAAGCTCAACAAGAAATTGAAGAGCTCTCAAGTACTAGAAGATATTATCAGCCATCAAAGGTCACCATACAATAAAATAATTTTTGGATACACTGGTGAGGCCTCATGTAAATAATATGTAGATATCAATCCCAACAAGAACATCAAAGATAAAGGATGATCTGCACAACCGGTAATGAAAGTTGAAGATAAGTGTTCCAGATTGTCAAAAAGGAAGAATGAAGAGAAGGTTAAGAATTATGAACACATTCTCAAAGGAAGGAATCATGGTCAACAAGATTCAAAGAGGAATGAATACATACAAAACGTATCTCAAAGAAGACCTTTAATCCCAAGGTATCAAATAAGATTCAATCATTGTGAAGGAAACAATGGAAGAGAATATTGTGATCATCTGATGCATGAATTTAGAATAACTACATCACAAAGAAGATCATTTACTCCCAGGTATCAAAGTTTTTTTTATTTTCATTCTTTTACTTGTAATAACTTTGGACATAAACTTGTAGATTGCAGAGCTTATGGAAGAAATGTTCAAGAAATAAATGTTTATGTGGCTCCATACTATATTGAATGTTACAAATGCCACAACCTTGGAAACATTGCTCGTGATGTATAAGCATGATGGATACTTACATGAAATAAAAAATGATATCAGGTACAAGAAGGTTTGGAGAAGAAAGCATGAACATGAAGAGAGGGAAAATAAAGTACTCCCAAAAATAATACTCTCAAGATTTGCAGGAGTACAAAATCATGATGAATCTACAGGTAAAGAGGAATATGTCAATGATGACTTTGCATCAAAGTGGATTCATCCATATTTTTAGGCCATACAACTTGGAGACTCACAACAATATGAATATTGAAGAGGAGGAGTCTAAGAAGTAGCATATTAGTCAGCAGTATGTGCAATTGTGTAGCAGAGTCATGGACAATTGTTATGACAGATGGACATAGATGATTTCATGATATATTTGGTAGGTTTAGAAGACAATACTTGACATGAACCAGAGAGGATACATGACAGTGGATGAATGCATGAGCTCAGAAGGAATTGTAGTAAGGAACATGAAATTAGAAGTAAATAAGGTGAAACCAACTAGTCACAGGAAGGAAAGCAGTGAAAGGCACAACAAGACAGATAGAAACAATCAGGAAGAGTTATATTTTCAAAATAATATTGTTGGATATGTCATTGATGTTAGTTTAGTGAAGATCAAAAGCATTGAATACTTGAAGTCAAGTAATGAAGTAATATTAAAATGAATGTTTTTCATATACATCACTAGATTATAGTATCATGAAGCACCAATGCATAAAAAACATCGGAAGAGAGGAAAGAAAGAATATACACGAAGCCCCACATTCATCTACATGAAATATTGCAAAATAAGATAGGGAGAGAGAAATCGTCAAAGGAAATTACCCTTAATGTCAAATGGAAGAGAATGAACAAAATCATAAGAGAAAGATCAAAATAATGAAGATAGGGGGAGGACCCACCCTTTTTCATTGATGTGAAAGGGGAAGAAAAACACGAGGAGAAAAAATATTGGGAGCGTTGGTCACATGTGGAGTATGAGTGTTTCTATCAATTCCAAAGGGGGGTATTGTTGGATAGTTGGTTGTCATTGATTTCAACCCTACTCAACCCTAGAAGAAGCATTTACAAGTGATGGGTGTATTTGGAGAAGTCTCCAAAGTGGTCCCCTTATGGTGTATATTTAATAATGGCTCTCATGAGAATATGATTTGAAGAAGTATACAAGAATACCTAGAAATATGGCTAAGTGGTTAAGTGGTTGAGAATCCCCAGAGGTGTAGTCATGAATCCCAAATCTATTTGAGGAAAAAGAGGATGAAGAACATGGAACATGCATGCAAAACCATCATAGCAGGATATTGCCCATCATTTTGTTTCCAATGGTAGGTGTTACGCCATGTGGTTCCTCGCAGTTGAGGAGATATTCCCTACTGAATGTGGAAGCCCCAAAGTATGGTTAAGAATCTCTAAACAGTTGTAACAAGAAATGACAAGTCGGCCCCAAATTAATTAAAAGAAGAAAAGTTGTTGCAAATAAGAAGTTACTAGTCTACCCCATTGCAATGAATATTAAAATAAATATTAAGGATATTGTTGGTAAAGTAGTCCCCAATGGAGTAATCACTAAAATTAAATTGAATTTTATCTAGGTCAAGTTGGCCTTAAAAAGAGGGTTCTAGATAGGCACATAGCAGTTCATTCGTGACATCAACTCAAGTGATATTTATCTGAGGTAACCAAGGAGAACTGAGGAGAATTTCAAAAGGAATATTAAGTGAAGAAGCGAGAAATTCCAAGGGAGGATGGTGTCTTGTGATGATGTGTTCTAAGATGTATTATTTAATGATCATGTTACCATTTTGGGAGATAGGGTTTTTGTCTAGTCCTGAAACTAGTCTCAAATAGGTGTTCTGAGAAACACAGTCATAATATCCTCATAAAGGATCCAAATTATATGAGACCAATATAATTGGAAAGGGAAAAGTCCATAGTATGTTTTATGTGAGTTTCAAAACCAGATATCAAATATTCATCACATGGCATGCTCTACTAGTTCGCTCTCTAGAATAGGCCAGAATTCAGCAAGGTCTTCCATTCTCACTACAAGTCCTTTTCAGGGATGGTTCAAGGAGTGAAAATTGGATTAATTTCAAAGAAGATATTGAATAATATTAGGTACAAGTTTCATACCTTTATTCAGTACAGGTACATATTTTTTCTTGTTGAAAGTTAAGGTTTGTGACTAATCCAAAAACTAGTCCCGCAAGACTGAAGCAAAGTCAAATGAAGATGTTATCCTTTTGTTGAAGAAGTTGAGGAAGTTATGTAGGTATGCAATCACATACACCAGGTTGATACATGAATACAGGTATTCTTTCTATGTGTTATGTTTTGATGGTTATGGTGTATGCTTAAGGCATATCTTGGATGGTTTGGCACATGCTTAACGCATGCTCTTGGGACATGGTTTGAAGCATATGTTGATGATGTTGAGAATATGCATGATATATTATCTTAGTGATATTGGAATATGTTCGAGTAGATATGGATTGTTGATGATGATGTTTATGATGATATATTAATATTAGTGATAGATATAGTGAGAGTGATAGTGAAAGTGACAGTGACAATGACAGAGAAAATTTCAGGTTGATTATCAGTGATAGGATGATTATCGGTGATAAGTTGATTATCAGTGACAGTGTCGGTGACAGGTGTAAGGAAGGGGAAATGAAATGGGTTTGTATCCTCCTTCTAGTTGGAGCCAAAGAATACAGGGAGTTGGAGCTTCCTTCAAGTTGGAGCCTCCTTCTAGTTGGAGTTGGAGAATATAGGGAGTTGTAGCTTCCTTCAGGTTGGATCCTATAAATCAAGGGGTTGGTTCCTCCTTCCAGTTGGTGTTGGAGAATTTGGAAGTTGGTGCTTCCTATGAATGTAATATTTGATATATATAAGAGAGAATTTTGTGGTTTTCTCCATTTGAGTTTCCATGTAAAATTCCTATGTACTTTGCATCTATGGTTATGTGTTGTTGAATGATATTTCTCATCATATTTTGAATTAAATCAAAAGTTATAAATTTTGATGAATTGATGCTTACATATTCTGGTTAAAAGTGGTAAAACTACATAATATCGATCCCCCCCCCCCTCTTAGTATTCTAGCAGACATAAGGAAATCATTGTATGGTGTAGCAGAGGTGGCATGCTATTGGAATAATAATTTTGGAAGGATTCCATCCATGTTGAATGCACAATGTGTAAAAACCTTCTGATGGTAAGGACTCTGATAGAACACTTTCAAATAGTACTAGCAGAAAGGGTCCATATAAAGAAGAATATAAGTTGTATATTATATCATTCTGAGGAGTAACGTTTTGATGGAGAATGGTCTGATAAGCTCCATACATGGTCATATAAGTGAATAATTTTCATAGAATCTAGCATGACTTGGAATTTGGTCTCTCCGAACAAGGGCTACTTAACATAGACTGAAAAATCACAATATCTTTGATTTTCATGGCTTCTTGTTGGGTGAGAATTGAGACTACATTACCAAAATATTGGTTTTCCTATGTTAGTATAAAATCAAGTTAGTAGTGATGAAGTAGCTTGATAAAATTTTGATAGTGGGTACCCATTGAAATCCTTTAAGTTAGATAATTTTAGTAGGTAGTTGTGGGGGCCACAACACTACTCAAGTCCCTTTTCCATGACTTGAAATATCTCTGGCTACCTAAAACATCCTACGATTCATGGACTGCATCAAATCGACATTTGTTCCCATGGTTGAGATTCTCCTTCTAATATAACAAATTATGGGAGATACATGCCTCATTTGGATTACATCAAGTACATACAATTTCATATATATGTTAATCTTAGACTACTCTTTACAGCATAATACCAAGACCATCATTAAATATTATTCAAGGATCATTAAACTTCTTAGGGATGTCGTTTCCATGGACTTAATACATCTCCATCAACACAAAATACTATTTATTATTTACCTTTCTTTGATTCCTTACTTATTTATTCTTCTTGGTGTCTTCATACTACTTTTCTTGTTCTTCTATTTTTTTTCTTCACTCTTTTCTCCGTTTTCCTATGCAATTTTCTTCATTGCTTCATTTTTTCTCGTCATTTCCTCTTTTCTCTTCAATATGCCTTTGCATTTTTCTTCTTCTATTCATGTCTAGGAGTTCTTCGTATTTCTTATTTTTATGGAATTTTCCTTTTACAAAACCCTTCATTTATTTATCCATGTTCTTTTTCAATATATTTGTCTGATCTTCAATGTGCTCAAATTCTTCCTCATCAAGTGCTTCTCACCTTACTAGATACCTCACCTAGGATGTTTCTTTCTTTGAACCTAGTATTTTGGTATTTATAGTTCTTATTCATCTCCTACCTTCTCTTTAAAATTTTATATCCTCCCCACTCTTCACTTCAATAGTTGTAGGGATTATTCTTACAACCAAATTCCTCTTTTCCCATTCATATTATTTTTTCATGGAGTAAAAATCTTCTTTATTCTTCCGTCTTCTTTATATTGTCATATTATTTCATCATTGGTCATATTATTGAATAATAATGTTGGAACCTCAATTTATAATTCTTCATCACACTTCTCCTAGAATCAGTCGGTCAAGAAGTTAACCAAAAACTAGAAATAGTCGGTTGGGTGATGGACCCGAAGTCGACATCAAACGATCGAGTAGTCGACAAGCCTGTCAATCAGAAAGTCAACCATTAGTCTAAGATAGATGGTCGGTGGATCAACCAGTTGATAAATCAACTGCGATGTGGACACATGGAAATTCAGATCGAGTGAGTGTGATGATCCAACTAGAAAGTTTGGATTTGACAAAGTCAACTCTAACCACCAATGGTTGTATATGGAACATATCTTCTTGATCCCAAGGATGTTGGTTATAACTAGAGGCTATAAATAGCATACCCTATGGGTCATTATCATATTCCAATAACATACAATGGTGTGCATATTTAATATGCATTGTGATGTTTTGATCACAATGCACTGTGCTTAAGTGTTGTAATGGTGTCCTTAGAAACCACCAATCTTTTCTGAAGTTATTTCTCTTCAATTATATGCAATTTTATTTATTTATTTTGCATTGGGTTACACACAATCCCCAACATGGTATCAGAGTGACTGATTTAGACCTCGCATGTTATCTGCAAATCTTTTTGAGTCGGATCTCTTTTTTTATTGACTCTGGGATGGTGATTTTTTTACTATAACCTATGGAATTATATCAAATTTGTTAGATATCAAAGATTTCTTCAAAGATCAATATCATTGTTTTGAATGGATCAAATTATGTTATCTAGGCACCAAACATGGGAAACTTACTGAATATTAAAGGACTATGGAAATATATAAAGATTGCAATTCTAGAAAACAAATGACTAGATGAAGTTTGTTGACAATGGAAAGAAGAATGAGGTTGTGGGGGTCATCATGACCTATATATGGTGGGAGATTTGGTTCCATACTAGTGAAATCAATTGTCCTAATCAATTTTGGCAAAAGATAAAGTCTTTGTTCGAAAATTTTGATCAAATCCATGTCATGCAATTAGATAAAGAGTTGATCTCTCTCGATCCTCATTTCTTCAATGGAATTAAGGACTATTTGGCATGTGTGAAGGAGTTATAGTTTAAATTAGGTGAATGTTGAAATAATTATTAGAATAAATATGGGAATATAATCGATTTGGTCCTGATGAATTTGAGAACGCCATTCAATGTGTTCTTCTAAACTTTCTTCACCAACTGACAAGCATGCAAGGAATATGGGAAGGATTGTACCTTTGAGTCTTTATGTAGCATAGTGATTACTGATCAACACAAATTTCTAGATGAAGGAAAGATTGGTGGAAAACATGAGGCTCACTTGATCTGGGGAAAGGGAAAGGTGAATCATAAGAAAATAGGATGGTTTGAAACCCATATCAAAAGACCATAATACCTCAACTAGAAACCTAAACAACATCAGAAGAATCAAAAGAAGGAGAAATGTCAATATTGTGGAAAGACTACTACAAGAAGAGAGATGAATTAGAGTAAATGGTGACTTGAAGGAAATATTTCCATTGATCGTCGACCTGCTGATAATTTCACCTTCCAAGTCAGAACTTATCAAGCATTTCTTTCTTATAATTTATGGGTAGTCAATTATAAATGCACTTACCATATGGCTAAGGATGCTTCCTTGTTCACTTCCTTGGATAAATCCATGGAGAGAAAGATATATGTTGTTGATGGCTTTGTTCTCAACATTGTTGGTCATGGTGATGTTCCCTTTTGACATGGAAAGATTGTCGAGGTATATCATGTGCCAAATCATAGTGAAAATGTTTTGTAATTTTCTCAATTAACATGGATAGGTAATATTGTGGATTTCTAGAAAGATTATTTCTTTGTCAAAGATATGAAAAAAGGTCATTCAATTGTTTCCAGAGGGTTTCTCAACACAATGGATAGTTTGTATAGGTTTTGCGACGCAACTTGACTGGAACTTTAACCAACTACTCTTATTTCTCACACTGATGAATGAATTCAAATTTGGCATGAGAAACTCAAACACTTAAATTTTTTAAGTCTATAGTTGATGGAAACACAGAACATGGTTTTTTTTCTACCTAAATTTATCCCCCTCATGGAGTCTACATAGGATGTGAGTTGGGAAAGCATCACTAGGCACCCTTGAAATATGGCAAAGCACAGTGAGCACGGAACCTCTTGGAGTCGGTTCATAGTGATCTATGTTGCATATATTTACCTTACTTAGTAGGCGCGTGGAATGTTTTTAATTTTATTTGTGATCTATCTCGTTTCACTTGGGATCTAAAAATTGAGAATCATGTCTTTGTAAAGTTCAAGGAATTCAAGTCATTTTCCTAAAGGAAA
>JASDQU010213473.1:5045-15127 GCA_032191745.1 Picea mariana
TTTATGTCAAAACGACCGAAACAAACATTCATCTTCCTGGAACCTTATTTAGAAGACATGCAGAACCAACTTCCACACACTGTGGTCATGCCTTCCCGTAAAGGTACGGACTCCGAACAAATAATGTGTTTTTGGTAAATAACTAACCGGAGAAATACCATTCCTTGATTTTGTTGGACTTTCAGGGATTTGTTTCTTCCAACTTTCCCTCACAGAAATCCTTGATCGATCCGTTAAAATGGACAAGAAATCACTCTGTTGGGCCCTTCTGATAGTCGTAGCGAGCGCTTCAGTGATTCCGTTAACAAATGCAACAACATCCAAAAAAAAAACCATTGCGTTAAACATGCAGATTGAGAATTTTTGTTTGTTTTTTAATGGCCACTCTTGAGCTATGATATTGATCGAATTTTTTGTATTATCGTGTCGACAGATTTGGATACCAGTTATCCCGTGAAGGTTGAATCCGCGGATATCTATTCTAATCCAGTTGTGAGAATGATGAAGGAAGGGAAATGAGGTAAGCATTGTGTATAGTCATCAATTTGATCCATATTGCATGAAATAAGAATCATCTCACCAAAAGCATACATGTTCATTTAGCTTCTCTCACTGGATTTGAGTTTCTCGATCTGAGCTACAATCAGTTAAATGGAAGCATTCCTCCATAATTTTTTCCTTTGATCAACTTGCAGACTCTGGACCGTACACAAAATTCGCTCACAGGACAGATTCCTCATAATTTTTCGAGAAACTTGTATAAGCTGTGATTAGGCTACAATTATGTCAAGGATTGTAGAGATGTCATCCCCATGTTCATGTTGTGGGTGTGGAAGAAGGCACATCAAACTGTGGTTATGTCTAATCGAATCTGACATACAACAAATGAGGTTTGACAGACAACAAAGGTAAAAAGTGACAGCATGGATAAGTGGATAGATAGTTTGACAATTGAAGTGGTATTCAAAGATCAATCCAACTTATAATAAAGTAGCAGCGATAAGGGTAGAGAAAAAGGATGTAGAAAAAGGATGTAGTGGTATTGGTTGACAAGTTTTGTGTAATTGAAATGTTTTTTTCTAAAACCTGTCAACCAGTTGACAAGTTTTCTTGAAAACCTATCACTAAGATATGTGTTCGGCATAATTAATTTAAAAATATATATTTTCAAATCTAAAACATTGTATGCAATATTTTCAAATCTAAAAACAATGTATGAAATATCTCTACATTTTAGTATGGGAGAGATGTAATAATCAACTATATATAAATAACGTAAATAAAAAAACACATATAAATAATAAGTCGGCCCAATTAATCAATCTACTTAATAATCAAAACACATATATAGTATCACAAGCATAAATCCATTTTAACTCGGGATCTATCAAGCATCTAGAGTGATCAAATCTTTAGAAGTGCAAACCTTTAACCTTTCCTCAAATTTTGCATTCTAAAAAAAGTTTTCACCTCTAAAAATTGGAGGTGCTTGATAAATCCTAGATTAAGATATATCTATGTTGATTATTACTTGTCCGCAATTATACTAAATGATAAATTCATATTATATTTAAAACCAATTATAATAGTGTATAAAACCACATAAAAATGGTCTTATCACAAGCATTGACCAATCATTAAATAAACAAATTATGTTTTTTAATTTTAAGCATTAATTTTTAATTTTCAAAAGATTTAATTTAATATAAATAAATTAAGAAAAATATAATAAAAACAATAGTTAGATCAGATGAATCCTAATTCCTAAATAATGAAAAGCATTTACAGGAAAATTAATGGAATCAAAGTCATGTTCTTAATTATATAAATAATTAAGTTAAATCTCCTTACAATTGGATTTGGAGGGTTTAGGAGGAGATGTTAAGGGTTGGTGTGGCCCATGTGAACCCCTAGTAATTTTGACAACTTAGATATCTCTGGGTAGCAGTTTCTTAAACCACAGGCTACAAACAAACAAACAAAAAATTAAATAATTAAATGTTTTTAATGTGTTAACATAAGTATTGTCCAATGATCTAAATCTTAGTGTATACAATAAGTAGTCACATCAATTCATTCAACCACTCCAATAATAATATGTTATTTCATAATTTTTCAAAATATAATAGAAAAAACCTCGGATGGGGTGCCATCGAGGTCCATGTGTCGATGGGAGAAGACGACGCCTGCCACCTCTCCATACACCACGTGACCAACACATGCAACCCTCCCCTCCATTTAACTCCCCCCCCCATGAGAACAATTTACATTCATTACTGCAAACTCTTAACTAATTGCCCNGCCATGAGAACAATTTACATTCATTACTGCAAACTCTTAACTAATTGCCCCAACATGCCTCCTCTAGTTCTTTTGTCTGGGGGATGGAGGAAAGATGCAGGCCATCACCTCTACGCGCATGGGAACTTGTCCTTCGGCTATCTTTTTATGGCAACCACCCTTGGCGACCCTCGCACCATTTCGTCTCTCCTGTCCACTGCATTTGTTCTCTGCCAGTCTACCTGTTGTTCACTCTTGTTTGTGCCTCACCTTCACTCACAGTTGGCCATGCCTCGGCTCCGCGGGAAGTCGAAGAGAGGACCTCTCTGGTTCCAAAACAAAGTGGTCATTGCCAGCCGACATCCGCCTATCCCCTCTCTGTCGCCTAGCTCCTCGCCCCCTTCCTTCGCCCAATCCTCCCTAGGCTAGAGTGGTCTCCCGCCTTTGTCCTCGCCATGGGCATGTCGTGTGGAGTTGTTTGACCTCCAACACAATTCTTTGGGCTATGCTCCTGGCCCAATCCAGGATATGGCCTCGTCTTCACAGTTGGCCTTGGTCTGCCCAACGAGCCCACCACCCTCCGCCCCCTTGCCGCCACCCTCCACTCCCTTGCCACCTTCAGACCCTTTGCCATCTCGAGAGGAATTCCCTGCTCAGGTGGAGGAGCTCCATGCTCAATTGGAAGAACCTCATTTGAACGAGCCTCTGTGCTCAGAGTGTGCTTCTTGTGTCAGATTCAGAGACGTGGTGTCAATACTACAAGATTTGGTCTTCGTAGTTAGACAAGACATGGATGACCTCCTCTTTCGGCTGGAGCACTTGAACCGGTGTGCAGATCAAATTGAATCTTTGCTTGCCACCCTGCTCCGCTCATTACATGCTCCAAGACTGACGACCGATGCCCCAGCTACTTCATAGGCAATTCTTGCTCCAGCTCTCCAGACGGCTGACACAAACTACACAAAACTTGAAATAATGCAAGCATACATGTGTCATCATGCATGTTTCACTTTGTCAACTGTTCAAGTTTTTTGGAAAATCCCTCTTAGCATGTCAAAGTTCAGCACAACCAATTTTTTTATGACAATACACAATTCTTTTTTTATCTTATAGTTTTAACAGAAGATCTGGTCGAATCGGTTTCCCCACAAAACAATTCAGAAAATTGTGTTTAAATTTAATTTTGAATACAAAGATAGAACTTGACTGAATTGGTTGGTTTCCCCTTGAGACAATTCAGTACAAGTGAATCCCTACTATCAATGTAGTGTAATTTTACTTCATGAAAAATAATATATAAAACTTTTACTTGAAAATAATTATAACAGAAATAATAAGAAAATTATTGAAGAAGATTGCATTCATGGATTAAGAAGCCATCATCCACAAATAATCTTCTTACCCGTTTTTGAGAGAGTAAAACCCTATCTTACCCTTCTTTGAGGAAAATTCTGGACTATAGTATTGAGGAACAAATACTATAACAGAACTAATAGAATTTAGGGCAGGGAGAAGGTTTTTTTTTAAAGAATATTTTTAATTTGTAAAATTAAAAATTGATGAATGTTGATAAGTGTGCAAAGTTATTTTAAAATTGTCATTTAATTTAGATTTACTTTAACATTATGTTAGAGAATGTAAATCTTTTAATTAAAATTAAATTGTAATTTAAATATTTATCAATTTTTTTGGAGGTAATATTTTACTGAAAACCTTAGTATTTTTTCACTTTGTGGATGGTAAATTGAGTAAATCTTTTTAAACCCTAGTATTTCTCCACTTTGTGAATGTAAATTGGGTAAACCTCTTTAGCTAAAAATATAGCTAACTTCAAGTAATTTAAATATTTATCATTATTTTTACATAGTTTTACCATTTTTATTATTAAGAGAAAAAAATAAAGATCCAAGGACCAAAAAGCTGAATTTGAATGCCAACTAGAGTTTACAGAACTACTTATAAAAAGATGCAGATGCAACATAATAGGAATTTCAAAACCAAACAGCCATAATTTTTAAAAATTTTAACCTTATTTGAGAGGGAGAGAGGGAAATCACCAGTGCAAATTGTCAGTCAAATTTCATCTTGGTTCATTTATCATGGATCATCATGCAACGTCACAGCCCATCAAATTTGTACATAACTTTTAACAGTATTTGAGGAATAATTTACCTATCAAATACTATCCATCCATGAATGTCCCTCAAATTCCATCACTGGATAAAACAACCCATGTGAAGACGAACAGTGGCACATTTAATATCTGAATTAATTATACTTTCCCATTCTGGTGTTTTGCAATTAAATACCAACAGGACTTCAGTGACCCCCATTCTGGTGTTTTGCAATTAAATACCAACAGGACTTCAGTGACCGTATTGCCTATTTCAGTTTCCTGCAATTAAATACTAACAGGGAATCAGTGACTGTATGTGTATATCCAGACAATCGGTGGGACTTAGTACGAACAGTGGAGTAAATTCTGTGAATTTGATGCGCTGTATATAGATGCGCATTCAAATCAGGATCATTCATTTAAGTGATTTTTGGGACAAACAATTAATGGAAGCGTGTACTAGAGACCCCGTTCATTAAAATATCTGAGCTACTCGCTTGGACTCTTCGTCAGAGGCTGGACGCACTCTAATGGCTGCCATTGAATGAGTGTAGCCTTTATCTTCTACTATTAAATGAAGCATGAATGAGTGTACAACCGTGTTTCTCTTGTCCATGGAAATTGGAAGGCCAAGGTGGCCTAGAGCCTAAGAGGCTATGCCTTTAGGGCAAGCAATATACAGCTTGTTATGTAGGTGTATATTGTATATACACCATCCAATCACCTTCGTATATATGTTTCATATATCGGTCTGTCTCAGCATTCAATGCTGCTCAACAGGCTGTATATTGCTAGCAATGTGTTTTATGAATGAGTGCAACCTGCGAAGGATGTATAGACTTGTTCATTTCCTGGCTATGTCTTTAGGGCAAGCAATATACAGCTTGTTATGTAGGTGTATATTGTATATACACCATCCAATCACCTTGGCATATATGTTTCATATATTGGTCTGTCTCAGCATTCAATGCTGCTCAACAGGCTGTATATTGCTAGCAATGTGTTTTATGAATGAGTGCAACTTGTTAAGGATGTATAGACTTGTTCATTTTCGGGTTGCTCTCGTTAGCTAAGGCTCCAAGGGATATTGAGTCTCCTCCCATAAATATTAATTTGAATTATTTTATAAAATAATAATAATAATCTCTAAGTGTATGTCATTTCTTGTTTGTGGGATAAGAGATATTTTCCCACTGATTTGACCACTAAAGTCTAAGAAGGTATACATACCCTATTCCATTGTTTTATAAAACAAGTGTTGCATGGTAGCATAGTCCCTGCTAGGCTCGACGCGGAGTAAACGCGTGGATAGCAAGTTGCAATACACATGGTACTCCTGAATTAGTTTTATTTGAAATTTATCAAAAATTATTAATGTTTGGTACATAACCAATGCAAGCCAACAATTACAGAGTGGCGTGTAGGTGAAGTCGTTGGTTCATTTTATTTAACAGTTATGTCATATACAGTTTGCAGCGAACAATTCAGTCATATACATGAGATTGAGTAATTTATAGAATATTATAACATTGTATGAAGATTTTGATGACGAGGGTGTTCGGTGATATACTTTTTGCACCAAACAGTTTCGTGATATACATTTAACAATTCCATCATCTACATGAGACAGTAATTTATAGAATATTATAACATTGTATGAACTGAGCTGCCCTGAGGGGAAACCAACTCAGCGAGCCGAACCACTTCATAATTGAAGTGTAGATTGTTACTAACACAAAAAGAGTTCAAAACTGTGGCCCGTAAGGGTGGCCGTTACAATTGTGGAAAGTGTAGACAGCATAATAATAGTAACCATGGACAAATGCATGAAAGGTCGACATGCAGATAACAAAATAACATAGGAAAACAATAGATAGATCACGGGTATGGGCTGTAGTGTCGTGACAGGGCCATGCAGAAGGCGACAAATTTCGTGTCACCAGAAGGAGGCGACTCCTCATCGACTGGTGTCTGGTTCAGTTACATGGTGTCATCCGTTTGTGATGTCACATGCTCTTTCTTCTGTTCCAGTGCCAACACTGGTGCAGAGGTTGCTGCTGGTTGGGTTGTTGCTACTTGGCCTGCCTTTGGTGGAAGGTGATCAACATCCTGTAACACGGAGAGCAATTGCATAAGTTGAGAGGTTTTGTTGTCCAGGGCCTCTAGGCGGAACCAGAGGTTGTCCATGTTTCGACGTAGGTTGAACACCAGGGTCTGCACTAGGGCAAAGGACGCAGCAAGGGGCGAGAGAGAAGCGGGAATTTGAGTGGATTGTGCCAGGGACGAGGAGGAGGTGGCTAAAGAGGAGGAGGATAGCAGTGAGGGAGTAGGTGGGGGGCGAATGACCAGGCGGGGCCGGTTTGGCTGGCAGGCCGACCCGCATTTCGACTTCCCTTGTAGCCAGGGCATATTCGAGATAGTGGGAGAGCAAAAATGTGCCACCAATAGAGCAGGAGAGGACAAAACCAGAGCAGGGAAAGGCTGGGCAGGAGACGGAGCTTCGAGAAGAAAAACCAGGAAAGCATGAGCCATCTGGAGCCGATGGAGCAATTGAAATAGGTCGGGGAGCTGGTGAGTTTCCATAAATGGCCGCACGCGCAGAGTAAAGGCCCAGTGAGTTCCATTGAAAGGATGTGAAAGCAGAGCAGAGTGCACTCAGAGTAATGGCGCGTTGCCTCGAGCAAGCTGAAGTTAAAGTCAGGAGACATGTGGGCAAGGAGTTGAACTACATGGGTACGTGGGAAAAAAGCGGAAAAAATAGTTCCGCGATATACAAAGTGAATAAAAAATAGTATTCTTAACATAGGTTTTACATACGGTCGTGGACAAAAAACACAAAAAAATTAGTAGTAACGTATGTTACCTAGGTTCTTGGAGAAGTGTTTGGCGCAGAATTGACATGGGTTTTCGGGTTGTCGGGGTGTTGGACTGAAAATTGGGCTTCTGTTGTTCCGTGTTCTATAAATAGCACGGACACTTCCGCGATATACAAATTGACAAGCGGTCCTATGGATTATTTGAATTTTTGGATCGCGGGTTCTGGGGCTGTCGTGCTGAAAATCGGGCTTTTGTTGTTACTTGAATAAGTTTTCCTTTTTACATATGCTGGTGGACAAAAAAAGAAAAAACAATAGTACTGACGTTTGTTACATAGGGTGGTGAACATAAGTATGAAAACAATGGCGTTCCCGAATTAGTTTTCTTAAAAAGAGCGGGTTCTTGACTTAGCTAGTTTTTAGATCGCGGGTTGTCGGGCTGGGGGCCTGTTGTTCTGTGGTCTACAAATAGCACCTAGACTTCCGCAATATACAAATTGACAAGCGTTTTTGCTGACTAGTTGAATTTTTGGATCGCGGGTTCTTGGGCTGACGGGCTGAAAATCAGGCTTCTATTGTTCTGTGGCCTACAAAAATAAATTATGTGATTTGATGAAGTAGATATATAGAGCATGCATGGAAGCTTCATCCCGAGTTGTCGGGGTTGCGGGCTGAAAATTGTGCTTGTGTTGTTCCATTGCCTACAAATAGCATCGAGAGTTCTGCGATATACAAATTGAGAAGTTGTTTTGCAGACTATTTGAAATTTATGGATTGCGGGTTGTCGGACTCGCGGGCTGCAAATTGGGCATTGGTTGTTCTGTGGTCTACAAATAGCACCTAGAGTTCCGCGATATACATATTGATAGTCGGACTTGTGGATTACTTGAATTTGAAGTCGCTCATGTCGAATAAGCAAATTGAAATAATAAACTGAATAACTTATTTTTGTATCGATAAAATAATTTATAATTAAATAAAGCAAGTTTAGCATTCTTGAAATCAGTTTTCCTTTTTACATATGCTGGTAGACAAAAAAACAAAAACAAATAGTACTGACGTTTGTTACATAGGCTGGTGAACATAAGCATGAAAAAAATTGTGTTGCGGAATTAGGCGGGTTATCGGGTTGCGGACCTTAAATGCAGGCTTTTGTTGTTCCTTGTGCTGCAAATAGCAGATAGAGTTCCGCGATATACATATTGACAATCGGACTTGCGGAGTATTTGAATTTGAAAAGGCTCGTGTCGAATAAACAAATTGAAATAATAAACTCAATAACTTATTTTAATATCAATAAAATCGTTTATAATTAATTAAAACAAGTTTAGCATTTCCGAATTAGTTTTGCTTTTTACATATGCTGGTGGACAAAGAAAGGAAAAAAGCATAGTACTGATGTCTGTTACATAGGCTGGTTAACATAAGCATGAAAAAAAAACGTTCTCGAATTAGTTTCTTTAAAAGAGCAGGTTCTTGAGTTGACCAGTTTTTGGATTGCGGGTCCGTGTCCTACAATTAGCACCGACAGTTTCGCGATATACAAATTGACAATTGGAGTTGTGAACTATTTGAATTTTAAGGGGGCTTGTGTTCAAAAATTTTAGCATTCGTGAATCGGTTTTCTTTACATAGGCATACAGGGCAATCGACAAAAGGACAAAATAGATAGCATCCGTGAATTAGTTTTCTTTAAAACAGACACTCATCGACACAAGAAACTAAAATTTATGAAATTATAGGTTCGTGGAGACCATAAACTATACATAGCAAATACGTAACTCTGTGTACATACTCTCTATGAAATTTTACGAACACATGAAAGCAGGAAAAAAACTAGCATTCTTGAATTAGAGCATGGAGGAAACCCTGAATCAAAACTTGTCCAGTTTTTGGATCGCGAGTTCTCGGGCTGGGGACCTGAAAATGGAGCTTTTGTTGTTCCATGTCCTATTGCCAACGTCTGTTACAAAGGGTGGTGGACAAAAGGACCAAATAAATAGCATTCCCGAATTAGTTTTCTTTAAAACAGGGGCTAGTGGATACAAGAAATTGAAATGTATCAAATTATAGGTTCCTGGAGAGCATAAATTACACATATCAAATATGCAATTTTTTAAATACCACCGATAGTTCGGCGATATACAAATTGAGAAGCGGATTTACGAACCATTTAGATTTTAAGGGCTTTTGTGGCAAAAGTATGAAGCACAGGTGGTAAAGATCCAACAAATGACATATTGTCTAGATGTTTGAGTACAAAAAAAGTAGCGAACACAATTTCATGACATTTATATAAAAAATAATGAAACCTGTTAGATATTCCTGGAAATTTAAAGAAACATATATATATATATATATATATATATATATATATATATGAAAGATGATATCTCAAATTTGAGTCAGTGATTTATTTCATATTTTATTTTGAAAATAACTAGGCCGAAGAAAAGATGCATAGGACAAAAAGAGAATTGAGATAAATTAAACATAATGTCTTCACATTCAGCATGGATGAAGATAAAAATCTAGGAACATGTAAATATATAAGCAGAAAAAAGAATAGTTTTATTTGGAGTATATGACAAAATTAATAGTTTGTTACATATCCCTGGAAATGTAAATGCGTTTGTCATATAAACTGGGATTGGGGCTCCCGCGGACCATAACAGAAATATGTACAAGAAATAGCACTGTGGAAAGGAGTTGGACATGGTAGAATGTAATACCTTAAAAGTAGAAATGGTAAGATCATTTTTTGGCTATAGATTTCTACTCAGAGAAGTTGGAATAACTGAATTGACAAAGAAAGAACTATGCATTTCCCTGTTGGATTTGGGCAATGACCCACTTCAAGTTCTCTTCAA
>JASDQU010213474.1:851-18473 GCA_032191745.1 Picea mariana
CAATAGGCCATATTGATGACATCAATAGTACGGATGCTGATGTCAGCATGACACGTGGTAGCCTAAGGAAATGACATGTGGCAGGCCATACAGATGATGACATCATCTATATGGATGATGATGTCAGCAGGGTGACGTGTCGTCAACCAATGAGAGCCTGACACGTGGCCCAATCAAGAGGCACCACGTGTCACCTTCTAGAAGCCCAACAGTTTGGCAGATTCAGCCAAATCTGGCGGATTTCTACAAAATCTGGCGGTTACCGTCAAATCTGGAGGAGGTTCACTAAGTTTGGTGCACTGGTTAGCGACTCTTCTTATTTAGCTGGGCACACAAAACGAGGCAAGGGGGAGTTGGCAGAGGCTGCATTAGAATCCGTGCCAGGAGGTGTCCCAGGGGACCTATTAAGAAATAGATCGACTTTATACTCAAAAGTTGCAGAATTTCGAGAGGATTCCGAATTTTCTCTCTGTTTCTTCATCAGACTAGTCGAACAGAAAAGTGCCTCCAAAGGAGGAGTTCACATTCTTTTCGAGACTGTACGGATCTGATAGGCAGACACTGCATTGGAATCCATGCTAGGAGGTGTTCCAGGTGACCTGCTTAGAAATAGATCAACTTTATACTCAAAAGTTGCAGAATTTCGAGAGTATTCCGAATATGCTCTTTGTTTCTTCATCAGAGTAGTCGAACATCAAAGTGCCTCCAGAGGAGGATTTTGCACGTTTTTTGAGACTGTATGGATCTGACAAGCAGAGACTACATTGGAATCTGTGCCAAGAGGTGTTCCAGGAGACCTGCTCAGAAATAAATTGACTTTATACTCAAAAGTTACCGAATTTCGAGAGGATTCAAAATTTGCTATCTGTTTCATCATTAGAGTAACCAAACAGAAAAGGTCCTCCAGAACCCATTTGAGCAAGCCAAGCATACTCTAATTTACAGTTAAAAGTTGCAGAATGACGTTTTCCAGCTACCTATGATGTCTGTTTCTACCCAAAATCGCAGATTTGAAAGTTGGTTTTTGGGAGCTCTTATGTAAGCCTTTCTTTGAAATTTTTTAAGCATTTGAGATTAATTATAGAGCGGTCTCACTGTTGGAGTGGACCCAGAGACATAGCTAGGAAGTCTAGTGAACTCCGTTACCAATTCTTGTTCATAGATGGTTTGCTTACATGTTTATGTGCTCATGTGCTTGATGGATGTTATTTAATTTTGTATTACAAAGATGGTTAACAGTTAAAAATTCACATGCAAATAATGGTTAAAAGATCTTGAATTTTAGATCAAGTTAAATTTCAGATCAACAAGACAGTTATTCTTCCTTTCTTGAGAAGAATAGTCCAGATATCTCATTGTTCTACTATGAGGGCATATATTCTTTCATATCTCATAGATGTGAGTGAAAGATTGGCCCAATTGATTCAGTTATATCATAACATTGTTTCTGTACAGGTTGCTATCAGATGTTTGTTATGAAGACTATATGATAGTAGATGTAGACTACTGTGGTGATATGTTCCACTATTCGTGACTATATGTTGCTAATCAAGTACTTGTGTGTTACTTGGTGTGGTAGTGTACCACTGGATTGTAGTTATGTACTACTATGGATAGACACAGTTGTGTTCTATTTTTGTTCTGATTGCCTTGAAGACTATCAAAAATTTATTGGAGATAATCATTAGCCAGATAAATGATGAATAAAGATTTTTCCAGACAGAAAATGGTTCAGAGCATTTACTCTTCTAGATTAGAAGAGTGGCTCTTGTATCACTCTGTGGAGTGAGCATCATGTCTGATTACTCAGATAGAGTATGGTTTCGAGAGATGATGACATTGATGATGATGATGATGCTCATGATCTAGTCATGAGATAATCTAGACGACTATGTTGATGCTACCGGGTGAATGGTATGTTTTTGTGCTCAAGACCATTACCTATAATACCTCCCTAGCTAGGAGGGAGTGTTGATATTATGGTATATGTGGGAGGTATTTACCTCCATGTGTAAACCTGATGAGAATAGAAGACTATGGGAAGCAAGAGAAACCCTAATGAGTTGGCTAATAACTGTAGAAGCCTTGTTGGCTCAAGAAGATAATTTATATTAGGTTATTAGCCTCCAAGAGAAGAAGCCGGCCAAAAGAATTAATATATACTGAACAGACAGGTACCCAAGAGAAGAGGTCAGCCAGAAGAATTAATATATATTGAACAGACAGGTACCCAAAAGTAGAAGTCGGCCCCAGTAAGTATGCTAGAACCACTATAAATACAGGGTGCCAGTCTCTCATTTGACACATCTCAGCAGTTGCAGAGAGCCAGTTCTGCACAGTACAGTTGTAGTCTTGTGTGCAAGTTTGGAGGAGAGCTGCTGGTGTAGCTAGCAGCTACATTTTGGCTTGGACTATCTCTTGGCTAGGGTTTGGAACATCTGATTAGTCTTTTTTGATGCGCTATCCTTGGGGAAAGGTGCATTACTCTTTGTTTGGCTATCTAGCCTAGAGTTTTCTTTTGGAGTGATTCTATGTCAAGGTTAAGGTGCTCAAAGGGTGGCTTCGACCTATGGTTGGGTGACAAGGGTATTGTCAATGGTAAAACGAGCACACATCTTTCATATTCTAACACCCTTGTCCCATCCTTTAGCCATCCTTGTGCAAAGAGAAGTATAGAGCAAAGCAGTTAAAGGACAGTTGAAGAGGAGCCCAGGACCAAGTTCGTGGAGCAGTGGCTGGCTTCATCATTGTAAGTTGATTTAGTGAAGTTAATAATAAAGAAGTACTTTTCCTGTCCCACCATATGAGGTTTTCATTGTTTATTGTGTACATGTTGATTAAATCTCTAACCCATTAATCTGTAGATCAAATGCATGTGGAGTTCTTTGTTTGTCTTTTATGAATGCAGGTCAACCTTGGGAAGAGAGTTGTAGTCAAAGATCGACCAAGCATGAAGAGGGATCTATATCAAACGCCAAAAATAATGTATGTTCACTTGATCTTCTTAAATACGTATTTGCTTAAGAATAATGGGGATTAGGTATGGGATGACGGTAAAAAGTAGGAATCTTTAGGGCTTTTCTGCATGCATGATAAAACCCTAAGTGCTATTCCATAGAGGGATTTCCCACTCACAACAGAATTGGTGACCATACTGGGGAACTCTAGGGTTTCTGGGAATATTTTTTCTTGGGTATTTTTAAAAACTGGTTTCATTCCTTGTTTTTAAAGTTTCTGCAAAAGTATGAGCTAAAAGAGATTCTGGTCTTCCATACCAGTTATCTCTATTTCTTTTCTTGAATGCATTTTTTTTTATGGGACCCACAGAGGTACACACGACTTGTATAAGGTCTGCATGCGTGTACCCATGCCCTACCTTCACACAGCCCACGTGTACACGTTAGCCGAGGAAGTGTCAGTCACATGTATGATTTCAGAAAATTTCTTTTAGGGAGGTAGTCATCCTCTTCCCTGTCAGAAGTAATCCTTCTCGGGGTTTTTTTGGAACTCATTCTAGTCTTTGTTGTTTGCAGTTTATAGCTTAGGTTCCACCTCAGATTGGTTTGTTTTATGAAATTTTCTTTGAATTGTTTTCTTTTTTTTGTCAAAGTGAGTTTCTGAGTCTTCAAGAGATTCTGGTCCTCAATACCAGTAGTCTCTACCAGTGTCTGATTGTTTGTCTTTTCATTTTTGAGAGTTTCAGAAGTACACGTGGCCTGCATAAGGTCTGCATGCGTGTACACGTGCCCTAACTTTACACAGCTCGCATGCACACGTTGGTTGTTGAACTGTTAGCAGCATGCACGTTGAGAAAATTTTTGTTTAAGGAGAGACAGTCATCCTTTTCTTTTTCAACAGTTTATCCCTCTCAGGTTTTTTGGTCTTTGTCATAGCAATCAGTAGCTTAGGTTTGATCACAACAATAGCTTCCTTTTTTCATTAAGAAGTTTCCTCAAAATTTTCCTTTCATAGGGTTTTTAGACAAGTGTGAGAGTCCTTTTTAATCTTCTTGTGTGTTATTTTTAGAGTGACTCTTTGCAATCTGCACTTAGGCCAGAAGTTTTTGTGGTCTTTACTTGTTGATATTTTTCCTTTTGCTTTGTGAGCATTCAAATAAAAAAAAATCTTTTATTTTTTTGTTTGGTTAAATAGTTGTTGGTTTGCATTAGTAACCAAGAAAAGTCTTTGCTTTCATAAGTTCTTGATGGTTTACTTAGACGATAAGTAGCTCGTAGTAGAGTGAAAACCTATTTTGAGTTTGCTGTTCAAAGATCTTAGAAAATTTTATTTTGAAAAGTTGGTTAAAGAATTTAAAAGAGAAAATATGAAGTTGTTAAGGAGTTTTTTGTTTCTAGCTTTCTGTTTATCTTTCTTTTCGTCTCTCAAAAAATCACTAGTTTCACTGTCATAACCTTTGACTTAAGACAAGCCATAAAAATTAACGCTAAATCTAAAATTAATTAGACTTTTTATGTTTGTAAGGTCAACAAATTAGTTTAGGGTTAGGGCCTTGAATTAGGCTGGAGAGGAAACTCTTCAAGGCCATTAAATCAAACATTGGAGTCTAAGCTAGGGAGTGTTAAAATTCCAGTATCGTGAAAGTTATCCAGGACCCCCCTCTAACACATGGGCTAAACATGAGGTCGCGTGCGGAAATGTAGCAGAGATAACCCCTCCAAAGCCGGACCAATCGTAGTGGAGAACACATATAGATGGCTTGTCTTGGGATTCCATCGATTTCATTTGCCATGGATCTTCATGGGTCTCGAATCCATTTGAGGTCCTTATTTGTCTTATGGACCACTTTATTTCGATACCCTTGATAGGCTTCAGGCTCGATACCCTATTCATTATGGTCTACCCGAATGTCGACTGTACTCGCCTGGTGACTGTTCACGTGCTAGCAGCTTAGTTGCCTATCTTTTTTAGAGACATACACAGGTGACTGTGGGGGTATACCGTGGTACCTAGGACAGACATCGGGCTACGCTTTATAGAGTATACCCGAAGGGTGCTTCCGTGTTCGAGTTTCACTTGCACCGGTAAGTTTCTCTAGTGTTAGTTGTTGTAACTAATCTTCCAACTAGTTTAGTGTTTTCTTGTTTTATCTTGTAGGGACGTTTTTCTAGTGTGTGTTGTTTTTGAACGAATAGAAAGCTCTAGCGTGTCTTTGATATTCTCACATAGTGGAGGATCACGAGCTCCGCTGGTCACGAAGGCTTCTTGGCCTGCCACCGGTTACACTAGAGCCACGCCCGCCACCGCTAAGGTGAAATCTAGACCAACAAGGGTCTTTTGAAGTAATCGGGTCATAGGAAACCACACCTGAACAACCTCTGTTAAAGGACCTTTCAACACCTTTAAAGCAGGGGTGTTCCAACTACGGCTGTCACCACAAGGGGTGTTCCAACTCCTAACCCAATGTCGCCAGTTCGAGCCACCATGGTCTCGACTGCCTCTACCTCGAGCAGTGGTCCAATCCTGTCTTTGGCGATGGCCACGGCTCCTTTCACATAGAGTTCGACAGACCCTCTGTTCTCATACAGGATGCCTAGCACAGGTACAAGCCCTGTACTATCCTACTCCACTTTACAAACTTTAGGTCTGGGGGTAGGGAGCTCTAATGCTCCTATGCAAGGACCCGTGGGGGGCACTTTAGCTCCCTTTAACACTTTCTCTTATAGGGGAGGTCATATACCTCCTTCGTCCCCTTCACTCGGTGGTACCCACCAACAATCCGCTGGGCCAAACACACACCCTAGTTCACTTGGAGTAGGGAGTCAAGGACCACCTTTTCATAGTATGCTGGTAGGGTCGACGCCATTTTATTTGTTCGGTGAATTTGGTAACAACGCTTTCTCGTCAGCCACTTTCCTGACTGGGGGAAACCCCGGTTATGGCCAACCTAATCCTACGCAGGGTACTATTCCTGCATAGGTGGAAAACCTAGGAACTTCTTCCACATCAGGACCTTGGAATTCTTGGCAAGGATCAGTTACCTCGTCAGGAATGCCGATTTGGGGAAATTATTTTCACAACCAATGGAACCTTGGGCAAGGTGCAATACCTATTCCCATGGGATCAACATGGGGAAACCCTTCCCAAAGTCCTCCTAATGTAATGCACGCCAAACCATCTACGTCCTATTTCAAGAATCAATCGATGATGTCTCCTCAAACGTAAAATCTGTACGCTGGTCATGGCCATGGAGTTTACCAGAACCCCGACCTGTAACCCACCTTTTCCTGGAAACCTGGTGCCATTCAAACTCGAGGCCCCTTTTTCCATGGTTATCATCAACAAAAACCAAAACTACCTTTCTTGGCAACCTTACATTTTCCAGATTTGACAAGGTTGTTGAATGACCCCATCTGTCACGATCCACGTTGGCCCCCTATGTAGACAAAATTACCTTCAGACATACCAAAGTTCGAAGCCAAGCCTAATGAATATCTAGGGGATCATGTGACCACCTTCCATCTTTGGTGCTCGTCTAATTCATTAAAAGACGACTCCATACAATTGCAACTGTTTCAACGCACTCTCATTGGGAGTGCTGCGAAATGGTACATCGAGCTCGACCGCTTGAGATATTCTTCCTTTGACGAATTGGCAATGGAATTCCTAAAACATTTCCAATTACCTATGAGATACGATGCCAACACATAATTGCTAGCCAATTTCGAACAGACAAAAGAAGACCATATCTCTGATCACATCCGAGAATGGAGACGCTGGAAGAGTTTGATTAAGGTATCGGTCCCACCAACATTCCTACTTGAGTGGTTCCTTAAGTCTTTGGTCCCCCATCTATCCAAAGACGTCGCAACGTCGAGAGTGTTTTCCAAAGAAGATGCCATCATAAGAGCTCAACAGCTTGATCTCATTTATTCTCAATCTAGTTTACTGTACGAGATTTTGCTGGATGCACCACGATCCATACTTGATAAAACTAGACAGAGAGTTGGACCACATGCCGATGGTATTGTAGGTTCAACACAAACCAAGCCTACTGAACAAATGACAAAAAAATTGCAACAATTTTCTATACAATGCACAGCGGCCATCCAAACTACTGTTTCGGCTACTTTCCCTACCCAAACATTGGATGTACACAGTGTGCAATCGACAAATCCGAAGGCCACCCAACGGCCTGATGGAAAGAAAAAAAAATGTAAGAAGGGTAAGGGGGATAAGAAACCCAATAATAATGTTGGAGGGGGAAACACTGAGAAACGGAAGGTGAAGTATCTGTGTAACCTATGCACAGAAGACCACTCGACCCACCAGTGCCCTCGGCTTGCAGAGGCCGAAAAGTTTGTGTCACAGCAACAGCCTGCTGTGTTAACGAATCCATTCCAACATGGGCAAAACCTAACCCAAGCCTCTACAAGCGCGAAAGGGGGTAGTCAAGGACCCTCTCCATGTTCGAACAATCCTGCATCTGCAAATGTGTATATGGTGAAAGGTGATGCTTTTGCATCGACTAGAGCACATGACTACAGTAAGCTAAGCAAAGAAGTTGAAATCCCATATCTTCCTCTCCAGATTGAGAAGACTTTGGGAGAAACAATGAAACGCATCCCAAAAGGNTTATCTCAAACCCCTTGTGCGATGTCCTCTTTGGATGTCCTCCAAAGTTGCCATTCCTAGAGGAAATATTTGTTAGCCGCTTTAGGATTTGCCGAGACTTGTAATCCGGGTACAATCATGCTGGATACAATCGACTTAAAACTTCGTCTCCCTTACCACATAGCATTTCAGATAGTAGTGGCTTACCCCAAGAAAACTTTTACTCATAACATTTTCCGCACAGTGGTTGATGAGGGTGCCTCGACATGTGTCATGTCGTTGGCATGTTGGAAGACCATTGGCCAGCCCATTTTTTCTCTGTCACCTACTCTTCTTACCTCTTTCGATGATCATTCATTCTGACCACATGGAATCATTCCCTTTTCCCCGTGCAGTTAGGAGGGAAGACTGTGTGCGTCAAGGTAGAAGTAGTCGACACATCCCTTGACTACAATCTCTTGTTAGGTAGGATTTGGACATATGCCATGAAAGCAGTGGCTACTACAATTTTCCAGGTCTTGCTGTTTCCACACGAGGGTTTGATCGTGACCATTGATCAATTGTCCTTCTCCAGACCTGACCCTTCATTGGGGGCATCCACAGTCCCGATGATTGACAATCCCCAACCAGGCATCGTAAACGTAGGGGTTGGTTTGTGCCCATCTTTGATGGGTACTTTAGATTACCCGCCTCCTCAAGGTGATGCCAAGTTCGTATCAGACCACCATAAGGTTGAGATTTTCCAAGTTTTGTCATTTCGCATGACTTACTTCAATGATCCGTAGATTCTTCCTTCCCCATAAACCACAATGGAGGGGACAAGGCACCATGGTATGTCCATGCCCTTATTTGCGACAGAAGTAGCGTAATCTTTAGTCCAGCAAGCTTCAGTCGACACCGATCTAACTTCGACACAAGAGTTAGATCCGATCCCAGAACCTATTTGGGCTCATGGTTCCCTCGCTGGTACCGATTTGTTAGACTTAGTCTTGCCCTCAAACGAAGCAATCATTGAAGAAATGACTAGTCCAGACAAACCCTGGGACGCTCTCCATCACAGATTATACTTCCTCCCAGAGTTAAGCAGAATCGAAGCAAGGGAATTTACCTTGACTATGACTGGAGATAGGTCTTGTCCTATCAATCCCTTGTCTACATGTGAGGTTTATGCTGAGGGTAATATGGAAACTTTCGCTAAAACTATACCGATTAATATCTCCAGAACCCCTGGCATTGCGGAGAATGTTTTCGTCAGAGCTGACTGTTCCCCTAAAGAGATTCAAATCTACAAAGACTTATTTAAAGAATTCCATGACGTTTTTTCTTGGTCTTATGAGGAAATGCCAGACATTGATCAAAAAATAGTCGAACATGAAATCACAACTTATCTGGATGCCAAGCTAGTTCGACAGAAGCTTCGTTCAGTTAATCCCAGGAAAGCAGCAGACATTAAGGTTGAAGTCGAGAAACTGCTCAAAGCTGGTTTTATCTATCCTATCCATTTGACCCAATGGGTGTCAAATATTGTGCCGGTCAACAAGCAATAGGGCATGATTCACGTATGTATAGACTTCCATGATTTGAACAAGGCCTGTCCAAAAGATAATTTTCCCACACCATTCATTGACCAGATAATTGATGAATGTGCAGGTTGCGAGGCCTTTTATTTCATGGATGGTTTTTTGGGATATAATTAGATACAAATCAAACCCAAAGACCAACAAAAAACTGCATTCATTTTTCCAAGGCGTACATTTTCCTATCATAAGATGCCTTTTGGTCTAAAAAATGCTAGAGCTACCTTCTAGCAGGCCATGTCTTTTGTTTTCCATGATCTAAAGCATATATTCGAAGCCTATTTAGATGATTTAGCATCACGATCTCGCAAGAGAACCGATCATCCCTCACACCTCTGACTTATCTTTGAGCGATGTCGCTACTTATGGGTTCGCTTGAATCCAAACAAATGCAACTTTTTCATAACATCAGGATGTTTGTTAGGTTTCATAGTGTCAACAACAGGGATAATGGTCGATCCTCTCAAGGTTGAGGCAATAGTTCAGTTGCCTCCCCCATGCAAAATCCTTCAACTTCGAAGTCTATAAGGAAAGGTGAACTTTTTGAGGCATTTCATCGCCAACTATGCCAAGATCACAAAGGGCTTTATGTGCTTACTGAATAAAAATGTTCCTTTTCATTGGGATGATGCCGCTCAATGCTCCTTCGAAGCATTGAAACATGGCCTCATATCTGTCGCTCTCGGCCACCCAATTATAACAAAGATTTCTTATTATACTTGGATGCAACAGAGTCAAAATTGGCATGGTCTTAGTTCAGGAAGAGGATTTTCTCTCAGAATATGTGATCTATTACCTGAGCCAAGGCCTCGTTGGAACGAAACTCAATTATTCTCATATCAAAAAACTTGCGTTGGAAACAGTCCATGTTGTCCAACAGTTTCGTCATTAATTTCTATTTTGCAAGACCATCGTCATTGACATTGTGAATCTGTTTCAATATGTGTTGACATGATGGGTAATTGACAAAAATATCAGTATATGGATAGTTTTCCTCAGGAATTTGACTTAGATTTCCTTTCGGCAAAATCCAAAAAGTTACTGGTCTTTGCAGAACTTATTTCGGAACTTTCGGTTGAGTCAGGTGATGTTGTGCTCGAAGAATGGCCTATTCGAGGATATATGTTTCTGATATGATCTTTAGACCCCTGGTATGGAGATATTCTTGTCTATCTCTAGACTTTGAAGTGCCCTGCCTCTGCTTCTTGTGATGAACATCGCCGTATACATGATAAGGCCAAGAATTATCTCATCCTTAAGGACACTCTCTATCATCGAAATGTAGATTGCGTTATTCACCGATGCCTCACTCATGAAGAAGTGGAAATCATGCTTAACGATTTCCATACTGGAGCAAGTGGCGGTCATTTGTATGGGTTGGAAACAACCCAAGAGATCTTACAAGCCAGTTACTTTTGGCTGACACTAATCAAATATTGTATCAAATCAGTCAAAAAGTTCCACCTGTGTCAGATCTTCTCTTGGAAGATGAGGGCACATCCCACTCCCATGTTTCCTATCATCACAGTTGGTCCCTTCACCAAGTGGGGGATTGATTACACTACATGCAACCCTCCTTCATCAAGGGGGCACTGTTATATCATTGTAGTTGTAGACTACTTTACGAAGTGGGTCGAAGCTATGCCAACATTTAAAGATGATGGAGAGACTGCAACTCTCTTTTTTTCAACCAGATAATTGCAAGGTTCGACGTCCTGAGAGAGATTGTTACTGACCATGGCAGTCACTTTCAGAACCAAATGATGACCGAATTAACATCAAATATTGGGTTGCGGCAAGAAAATTCATCACCCTACTACCCCCAAGCAAATGGTCAGGTGGAAGTTGTAAACAAATCTCTTAAGACCATCCTACAGCAAACGATCAATCTGGCCAAGTCAAATTGGCATTTGATGCTATACTAGACATTATGGGCTTATCGAACGTTTGTTAAGACTACAACTGGTTTCTCACCTTTTCAACTCGTTTACAGGTTGGAAGCAGTCTTGCCTATAGAATGTTAGATCCCATCCCTAAATTTGGCAGTACAGTTACTGCCAGACACTTCTCCACTTAAAGAGCAGTTATTATACCTTGAGCGGCTCAATGATCAGCATCGTGATGTGGCCCTAGCCAACGAGGCTCACATACAAAAATCCAAGTGTCAGTATGATCAGTCCGTTTGTCCTCGGATTTTCTCTGAAGGCAACCTTGTTCTGGTCTATGACCAAGATAAGGACTCCCTCGGGGTAGGAAAATTCAAACCCATGTGGTTCAGACCTTTCATCATAAAAGAGATTCTAAAAAAGGGCACTTATCGTCTGGTAGACTTTAAGGGAAATGATTTGGTGGAGCCTAGAAATGGGCTCTACCTCAAGAAATATTACTCATAGGGAGGTCACCNGGTTTTATGGATGTGTCATTTTTGATGTTATCTTTTGTCACTATGGCAGATGTCAAGTGAATCAAAGGTGTTCATTGGGTACACTGATGGTGCTAACCAACACACTCGAAGGATTTCCTCCACAGCTTGGGTAATTTTTACACCTCAGGGCCAGTTATTATCTTCAGGGGGTATATGTTTAGGCGACGCCACAAACAATGTCGCCAAATACAGTGCAGTTATTGAGTTGCTTCATGACGCCCTGTCATTTGGTATCTCTCATCTCTAGGTCTATTTAGATGCTCAACTAGTTGTGTCTTAGTTAAATAGAGTTCACCATGTTCATGATCCTTCTTTACACTGACGATTCCATAGGGTACGTCTCTTAGAATGAAGCTTTGATTATATTAAATATTTTCATGTTCCTAGGAGATTAAACCAAGTTACAGATACTCTAGCTAATCAAATCTTAGATTGGCATCTCGCATACATATAAAAAAGACATACACATAAACATGTAAATACATTTTTAAAGGAAAATATGATCCATAAGACATAAAAATCCATATATAATATCAAAATCATTAGAGTACATAGGTGGACGCAAGCGCCTCAAAAATACGACCAGTAACGAGTCATGGGGATTATTCCCTCAAAAAATATATACAAGTAGTGCCCTCAGCACATGAAAAGTCCAAACTAACTAGGGTTAGGGCCTGTGGGCCCTGTTGTAATGATCAACAACATTTTCCAAATGCTAAAAAAGTCGAACCCACGTCTGTGGTGCCCCCATTACATGAGGCTACATAGATGGTGGCAGATCCTCAATCTCTGCCATGGGGATTGTGCGAGTGGGCGAAGTAAACTTTTTCTCGACTCGTCTCAAAACCCTCTCAGCCTCACCATCTAGAAGCTCTCCTGCTGCTGTTGGTCCCCTTGCAGCGACAGGTGCGGCCCCTGGCTGAGGACGTCGCCTGTTCCTCACATAATCCACTGGTCGCACTGGTCCCACATCTGCACATAATAGACACATATCTGTCAAATGCTCTGGTATAAAAAAATGATATATATAAAAAACAACACAAAAATTACATATGTTTCACCCAAAAAAAAAACGATGCAAACTTACCCATCTCTCCTCGCTCCTCGCCGGGAGGTACCGATATCTTAGGGTCTCTCAAGAAGTCAATCCCAGCATAAGGGTAGTCCTCTATGACTGGGATCTGTTGCAACAACCAATAAAAAATGTTGTCATCAAAAAACTCATTGGTCCTTCCTCCCCCCTGTTGTGGCAGCAAAATTGCCCATTTTCATATCGTAGGAAGAGAAGCATGATGCTCCTGTACCACCTCTCGAGGACTGGAACTGGGCACTCTTTCAAAGAATAAAGAGAAAAGAATGGTTCCAAACCCAAAGTTCCTCTAAGTACGTGACCGGTAGTCTGTCAGCCGTCTCTTCATACAGTCTAATAATGTGGTGCTCCAATAAAAAATCTGTGCATTCAAGCACTAAACTGCATAGTTCATCTATGCACGGGAAGCCTGGTGCAAAGTGACAGACCTTGTAATTCACCTGATAAGCAACACTATCACCTACAGTACTAAGTCTGAGATCTTACTTATCGTCACTTGTGAGCTCGTCCTGTCTGTACCCACCTCACAATAGAGTCCAATCAACTCTGATATGTTGTGCAGCCCTGAGGGAAACGTACAAAATTTGACTGGTTCCCCTCGTCAAGAGAGGCCAGTCAAAAAGTATATTTCCTCGGTCATTGGCACCAGTGACTGCCCCTCCAACATAAAGGCCTCTGCGTTGGGATGCCAATAATCAACCAAGGCATTTAGTAGCCTAGGTTGTGCTCGCATAAAAGGACATAGGAAGAATTTTAGTAGCCCACATTGCATTAAGGCAGCAACAACATTGGGGTCTTCCCTGACCAATGCACTAATCTCCTCATGCTCTCTTTCCCTCCAGTGAACATACATCCTACAAAAAACTAAGTTCAGGAGGGTTAACCCTTTTTTTTTAAATTTTTTTCCATTAAATAAAGCGTCCACGTGGGCTGTAATGATGACAGTCGTGTGTACATGCATGCAGTTTTTCCTCTGCTCGAGTGTACATGAGACCTATCATAGGACAACTCGCGTGGACCTAGGGCCGACCTTTTGAGAGTCGACACCCCCCCAAAATATGAAACTAAATGCATAAAGAAAGATTTAATTTGCAAAAGGAGAGAGTTTATACTTACTTGGTCCAAGTAGATGGTTGTTTCGTCCATCGAAGCTCTTGGAATCAATTCTTTTCACAAAGGGGTAGTTTTGGCTTTTAGTCAATTTATGAATTAACAATGGTGATAATGAGCTGCCAACTTCTATTTATAGAGGTTTTTGGCCCTTTTTTGTCAATTTTCAGACCCTTTTGTCATTTTTTCTAAACTGAAAATCATTTAATATGGTTCAGAAGTTTTCTTTGGATGATCACGGAAAGTATTACTTTGGGTATTTGGAATTTTTTTTGAGATTTGGGTATTTTGTCAGTCCTTTGGTAAGAAGTCATTCTTCTTTTTTTTTCCAACTCGTTGCATTTAAGTCAGGATTCCAGCCCCACTTTTTGCATCTCGTTGTCTTTTCCACTTTGCCATAGGATCGATCCCACCAAGTTTCAACACAGAACCCTCATCACTACTTTAGAGGTGTCGTAATTTGGTGGTAGAGCCTGTCATAAGATGGATGCCCTAGGTAGATCTTGGTTGCATGACGATGTCCATGCTATCACTAACGATTATAGGCTCGTGATTCCTTTGTAGCTTTTCGCTGATTATGAGTTTGAGCCTCATTTGCATGATTTCTTATCACTCTTGACCTCACCCTCGGGACTCCCAAAACATAATGGGTCTTCTTTTAAGCCCTTTTTAGACCCTCTAAACATGAAAAGATTGTCAAGTGATCTTGTGGCCTTTCACGCTCGTTAAACTGTAATTTGAAGTCACGTCTATCCGGCGGTAGTTTACCCCTTTTTTGGTTCGGATGGTCAACTTTATGAACAAAGGTATACTCTAGAGGCCTCGGATCTCTAGAAGAGTATTCTCAGGTATAATTTTAACCCTTTTTCGGGCATGAGGGACTAAATTTACGACAAAGAAACCCCCACGGAGTCTATAGTTAAGCTCTTTTCAGACTCCCTAAAATTGAAAAGATCGTCGAGTGACATTATTCTTTCACACTTGTTAAAATGGTCCAGAAGAACATTCGTGACGGAGTCCATAGTTAATCTTTTTTTAGAATCCTTAAAAATGAAAAAATGGGTGAGTGATCTTGTCTTTATCACACTGGTTAAAATGGTTTTTAATAGACGTCTTGTCGATGCTAGTTCACCCCTTTTTCGAACCGATTAGACTATCTCTGAAAAAGGTACCCCATTGGAGTCTCCTTTTATGTTTTTTCAAATTCTCTAAATATGAAAAACTGTCGAGCTTACCTTCCCTGGGATCATAAAACTTACATCGAAGGAGACTACCATTGTGTGTCTTATTAATCGCATTTGCATACTTGTGTCTTTGGTCTAATGCCGACTCCATGTTTCTCTCAACTGAACCATCTGAAACATGCCTTATACACAAGCCCTGTAGCACTTCACCTATGCATCTTGACACCTTTGGCCCCAGGAAGGATTTTTCCCAAGTGTCCTTGCTTTGAACATCAGTCTTGTCCTTGTGCCTTGATCTTGTATGTTTGTGACACTCCTTCCTCCTTTGTAACATATCATTCTTTTATTCTTTTTCCAAAAATTATTGAAAAAGACAAAAAAAAAACATCAGATATACCCCAAAAAGAGGAAGGGAAAAGTATTTTTTTGTATTGGCAATGCAATGAGTTTCCCTTGGATAAAGCACATCCTTCTGTTTGTTTGTCAAACCCTGGGATTTAATATGACCTTAGGAATTTGTTCCCGCTACATCGATCTGTGTCCTCCTCCGTTTGGTTATTCTTCCAGACATATGGAGAGTTTGCGTTGCCTCCTACCTCGTAAACTTATGTTAATGCCATGCTGCCTGAGTTATATTTGTCATGGAATTAACATGAGTTATATTTGTCATGCTATTGTCTGAGGGAAGTTGTTCCAAGCCTAAGTCAGCCCCTCTGCAGTTTGTCTCTTGCCCTCATGCTCAACCATCCTGAAATTCCAATCAAGTCTTTGTTCGCAATCAATGAAGCCTTCAGTCTGATCATCAAGATTCTCTAGTCCATGACCGATGAGTCATCGAAGACCTCTGGGTAGTGAATTCGTACACTCATTTTACACTCCTACTCGGGTTTTGAAGATTTTGAAGTTGTTTCTTGAGCTCTGAAGACCTCATCTCCAGCCATCAAGCCTTATCAGCTTCTAGAAGATGGATACTATACATGTATAGATTTTTGATTTTGAGATGTAGATCCACTGTGTATTTCTCATGGCTACACTTTATATCGTTATATGACATGGATCTACAATGTATTTTATTGGTAGCCATGATTTTATTTCATCCCGAGCATGGGTGTGCTCGCCTCAGTGAGACAATTGTTATTTTTCAGATGGCACCTCCCGATTTCTAGTCCTTGGGCTCACTTGTTTGGAACACTGGTGAATATTGATAATGTATTTCGGCCATTAGATGCTTTTCTGAACTCACACATTAGGGGGCATCTGTTATAACCCTAAATTTCACCAGACATACTTACCTGGTATCAGGCCATCTCAGACTCTTTCTTTGCCAAAACACTACTGAACACCTCTTCTTAAAAACTCCCTTTATAATGTCTCACATGCCCTACTCCATTACTGCATGCGTGTACATGCTAGCTTCTCCAATATAGCCCACGTGTACCTACAGAAGCACAAAAAAAGGAAATTTTCCGATGGAACACACAACTTTGGGCAAGTTAACTAAACCTTTAAGTCATGCATGGCTGGTCATTCAATCAAATACCTAGCTCCTTCTAGCCTATAAAAGAAGGGGTAGAGATCCCATTTGAAAAGGGTGGGAAAAGGGACCTATTGTTGGTCTCCTAGGACATCTACGCTTTACTGAGAGAAGAGCGAGGAAGAAGTATCGGCAAAACCAGTTGTTGTAGAAGAAATCAGAGAAAATAAGCCACTGGTGGAGCAGATTAGCACAGAAAATTAACAACTAGCTCAAGAGGAAGGATTGATTGAAGGACTTCTTTTTGATTCTCTCTCTAGTTACCGAAATCATACGAGTCAATACGTTAGCCAACGTTAGCGCGGTTACCGTTAAGACATATAGCTCCTTCTACTCCACCACATCTATCCCTTAATAAGTTAGGTAGAGTAAGAGTAGTTGGTCCGATTACCTCTTACCTCTCGTTCGTTACCTCTTTGTGAGCAGAGAGAGAGATAGCTAGGTAAATGCCTACTATTTACTAGGGACCCGTTCGTTACCTCTTCGTTACCTCTTTGTGAGCAATGCCTACTGAAGTAGCAGAGAGAATGAACTGATATGTCTTTCCTTAGAGACTAGAAAAAGAATCCCGTTCGTTACCTCCAAAATGCTATTTATTCCAATAAGTGCATGCTGGAGCAGCTACAATTGCTTTAGCGGGAGCTGCTGCCTGGAAACGGTATGAGTTCCTCGATGCATTCCGTGGCGCGAAATCCATCATTGGCTAAACAATGATCTGGTTACGCCCGCCATTTCGGGGCTTTAACCGAAGCTATTGCATTGTCTAGCGTAATTACATATATAATAGCAGCCACTTATTTCCTCGGTGAAGGTCAGGTTATCACTAGCCCCATAAACAAAGCTTTACCACCGAAATAATTAGTTTGGAATCAGATAATAATCTAATCAACAAATCAAGAAAGAAATAAGAGTCTCGCGGAAGAGGTATACAAAACGGTTCAGGTGTTGGTTTTTGGTTTTCTTCTTATTTAAGGTTGGGGCGTTGGGGGGGTAGTTTATTATGCTTAAATAATAGAAAGGGGGGTTTCGAGTCGATTTGGCAAGCATTCAAATAGTGGGATTTATTATATAAGGCTAAAACTGCAGGATTGGAACGAATACCCATACCAGAGCGCTTACTATTTAGATTG
>JASDQU010213475.1:0-13295 GCA_032191745.1 Picea mariana
AAGAGGGGAGAAATTGGAAGAACTCTGGAAAAATATACAGAGTGATTGATGAGCAGAGAAGAAGGAGAGTAACCTTCATTCTCGACTTCTGACAAATAGAGACTTAGTCTCACAGAATCGTGGTCTAGCTTGGGGGTGGCTAGTGGTAAATCCATTTGGAATCACTGAGCCTATTGTTGGGTGGAAATGAGCACCCTTCTCAGCAGTTGCATCACACCTGGTGTTTTTCTAATAAGTGCTATATCTTGTATCTTGAATTTAAATATTCTGACATGTATGCTCATGGTTTGTGAAATTATGAATGATTTTCGTATAAGATTGTTTTTGTGGTGTTTGATCAGAAATGGTGGTTGCATGCTTATATTGGAAAGAACACATATGACTTACATATATATTTTTATATATGTATATTTTGAACGAATTCAGTATTCAAGTCTGTTCTCGGGAAATCTATTCCCTTACTTTATCTCAAGTAATGCCCTGGATAGATCTTTCCACAGAGACATTCTCTTTAAAATTTTACCCAAGAATATGCTAGAGGATTTTATGACATAAGTCTGAAAAACCCTACACGAGAGAGAATAGAATTCTTAGACTTCATTATTTCAGATTTTCAGCGCCCGGGGTATCTAGGTGTGAGTCCTCTTGTACTCGCGAGTCTCGAAACCTCGACCCACAAAATCCTTAAATGACAGCATGTGGATGAATTAAGGACCTTTCGGTGGTTAGGTACCTAGGATACCCTTCCTCTTGCTAAATGCACGAATGAGATTCTTTTGGAGGATCTAAGGTCTGTTACGACCATTAAATTTGATGAAGGAATGCAGGCGTTAATGCCTCGACCCCTTTTTAACCTTCGTAAGTAGTGAAAAAATAGGGACCGTCAATTCCAAGACCCATGGGAGTACCTGGACCGTCCAACTGTAGAGTACACGTGGCGACCGGTAAGTGTTTTGGATTTTCAGCATCCAGGAGATTAGAGGGTAAGAACCCTTGTCCTCACGACTCGTGAAATCTCGACATATGAAATCCCAAAATGCTAGCGTGTGGGTAAGTTATGAGTTTTCGGAGTTTCAGCACCTGGGGTACCTAAGTGCGAGTTCTCGTGTACTTGCAAGACCCGAAACCCCAATTCATGAAAACCCAAAATGATAGCGTGTGGATGAGTTAGGACTTTTCGGTGTTTCGGAACCCAGAATACCCAAGGGAGTATTTCCTTGTACTTGCAAGTCCCAAAACCTTGACTTGCGAAATCCCGAAATGATAATAGTATGGAGAAGTTATAAGATCTCGTAGTTTCGGTACCCAGGATATCTAGAGGCGAGTTCCTTGTACTCGCAAGTCCCGAATCCCCGACCCACGAAATTCTGACATATGAAATCCCGAAATAGATGCGCAGGTTTAAGAGTTTGTATTTTAGAATTTCGGCACCCGGAAGGTCTAGGTGCGAGACCTCCTGTCTGCGCACGTCGTGAATCTCCGATCCGCAAAACCCTAAATTTTGATAGAAGGTATGATGAGTGGGTGTATCAGCTTTTTGATACTCGGGAGATCGAAGAAGGTGACTCTTCGTCCTCTTGTATTGTGAAGTCCCGATTTGCAAAATCCCGATATGGCATAGTGTTAATTGAATCGGGGTTTTCGGCATTTCGGTACCCGAGACCCCAAAGGACAGTTTTTGTTCCGTGTACCTACTAGATGCGAAGTCCCGAAAGGAGAAATGTTGAAATGGCTTAGCACGGATAATCTTGGGTGTTTCGGTATTTCAATACCTGAGATACCTATTGGCAAGTTCTCTTGCACCTGCCAGTCCCGAAAACCCGAAGTGCAAAACCATGAAATAATAATAGTGTGGACGAGATATGGTGTTTCAGTGTTTCAACACATGGGATACCTAACGATAAGTTCTCCTTTCGTTGTATATCCCGAAAACCCGGTTTGCGAACTCCCGAAATAGATGGAGTGATATATATATGTGTGTGTGTGTGTGTGTATGTAGGTTTCAGATTTTCGGCTCCCGGGAAACCTAAGTGTAAAACTTCCTATTGTCGCATATTCTGAAATCTCGGTATGCGAAATCCCAAAGGGTAGAGTACCAGGGATTAATCCGAGTTGTTGTTAATCTCAATAAGCAGTTAGATCTGTTTCGAGTTTTGGCCCTTCGAAGGACAAGAGAAAAAAGGGAAATACACACATCGCGATTTCTCAAATCACAAAATCCGATGAGCACCTCTCCGATAAGGCCCATGGTCATAGCCTTCGATCATATGAGGGCTTTAAAAAGGAAAGGACGGTCTGTGATAGGCTCCTTAGAATTTAAAAAATGAAAGAAAGATGAAAATTTTCTAGCCCTGTGGTGGGTGTGTTACACTTCCTGTGATGAAGATTTGGCAAGACGTGAAGGAAGAGCTGAATGATGTTACCAGAAGAATCAACCACTTAATTGAATTCCAGAAAAATAGGGTTGAGGTGGATGAGAAACTTCAAAGATATCAAGATAATATGAAAACCCTATTTGATAAAAAATATAAAGATAGGGAATTCCTTACTGAAGACCTAGTTTCGAAATGGGATGATAGGAAAGAAGACGCTGGAAATCATGGCAAGTTTGACCACATCTGGTGTGGGCCTTTTAGGGTCATAGCTTCTGAGGGAAAGAATTCATTCTTGTTATAAAATATCGATGGAAAAATCCTTAATGCCCCTATCAATGGGCGCTACCTGAAGCACTTCATGCAATAATTAGATCCCAAATCACCATTGTATATACCGGTTTGATTTTCTTATTTTGATTTACAGTTTTTTGCTTCTTTGGTAAGTTTTTACTTTTACTATAGATAAGACAAGTTTTGTTGATTTCATAAAAAATAGAAATATAAAAACAACACATACCTTTCCTTTTCTACAAAGGTTCTGACATTTCTCATTTTTATTTTCAGATAGAACACTTATCGATAGTCGATGGATAAAGATGTATTAGAAATCAACAATCATGTTTCAGAACAATTAGTTTTCTCAGGAAACAGGTGATAGATTAATAATGGTTTTTTCTTGAAAATACAAATGAAATCCAAGGTATGAAATTCTATGATCATTGTTGTTCAAACCAAGATGCTAAAATAATTCTTATAAATTCTAAATAAGGTTGTACTCATGTAAAAATGTTCACCTGATCAAAGATTAGAAAAAATCCAAAATTCTGAGTCTCTGAATCAAATGAAAATAATAAGAAATAAAAAAAGAAAAGAAAATAAGAATAGAAGAAGATCGTTAATCAGGAAGTAGGTTTGAGTGGAAATAAGATTCCTTTCAAAATCTACGACTTTCATTCTATCCCCCTCTATCATCTCTGAAATCTTTTATTATATCTTGATTTTGCACTACCTGACCTTAAATCTCCACAGGAAGACAGAGTTCGCCTTGACTTGGGCAACCTAAAAAACTAGACCTTCAAAACAAGAGTAGGCGAAAATTTTATGATTCCTCTAGTTTTAACTGAGAGAAATTATGTCTAGGCTAATCTCGGCTACTTTAGCCCTTCTATCAAATTTTAAACTGATTTGTATGGCTCAAGGAAAGTCCCTAGAAATTAAAATCTCCCCGTGATAACTTCCCTGTAGGCAAAGATGTTTTGAAGGTTAGGAGAGGATTAGCCCAGAGTAAATCAAAGTGAGTTGACAGACCTTCACTGCTAAATTATAAACAAATATCATTCCTTGTATGATATATACAAATTGATTTCCCTTACTTCAAAAATATTAAAAAAATAAGACGGATGGTGAAAGGAAATTCATAATCTGATTGCCCCCATCTAGTCCAAGACAAATGGTGAAAGGAAATTCGAAATTCAAATGCCCCCATTTTGTCCAAAAGAGATGATGAAAGTGAATTCATTTAAATTATTTCCCTCATCTCAGCAAAGTGCAAATTTAAGTGGTGAAAGGAAATTCAATGGGAAATGTAGATAACTTCATCAAGGTACTAAACAAGCTCGCTGGCAGTGAAGCAATGTCTATGATATTTGCAAGGTTGTTATACATGTATATAATGTACTCTGGTAGCTATTTATCTTTTTGACAAGATCTACATTCTAAACCAACAAGGGACCCCCCTGTCAAACTAAATCGTCAATTTTACTCTACCTTGATGCGAACAAAATCGACCATAGTCTGATCGCTCGATTAAATTTGTTTTGATTACCTTAAACAAACCCGAAATTAGTTTTAGGAAAAAGAAAGCTATAAGTAGCCTAAACTCGAGATTGGTGAACAATCAAGTTTTTGAAAGTTTTTTGAGATACGACTGACATCTAATATCCTTATGTTTGTTTTCTCAAAGGTGTTTCCTAGAAACCCAATGATGACTCCATTAACCCAATAAACGAACTTGGTCTACAGTTCTTCCATGCCTCGCAGGGAGATGTGATCCCCAGATGGAGCCTATGTTGGAACACTTTTAAAATAATAAGTCTGAAACATTACCCCATTTCTTTTTACTTCATTGCAAAATCAAACTTCAATAATAAACCATTTTTGTCTTCTAGCCTTTACAAGTACACAAGGTCCACCATCGATCCAACTCTCTCATTGATCAAACGATCCCTCTTTCCCGAATGTTTTGGAGCTGCCTGAATATTAAAAAGTTCAAGCCTCTAGAGACTTACTTCAGAGTTTCATATTTCAGAGTTTCCCACTTTGGGCGTTCCACCGTATAGCAACTCCGAAATCTCAATATCCGAAAAGTGTTCAAAAGGTCTTAGTCATCATACATGTATACCTTCCTAAGCTTTGACACATCATTACGAGTAGTGGAATGTCGAAACATCCATAAAGTTGTTTTTTTGACACCCGAAGCACATAGATAACAAAAATCTAAACTCATTTTAAGCAAGTTAATCTCGATTAATACTTAATTAAGTAATTTCTCACTTTCAGAGTTCAGATATTTTCCATCCACTGCACTCAAATATCACAAAGCATGAAACCCTAAAATACTTGAAGATAAGAACGATTATTTACTGGATAAAATATGATTAAATTTAATTAATCACTTCACGATTTCACATTTTGGGGATCCTGGATCGAGCAACTACCAAAATCCTGAGGTCCAAAAATCCAAAGAAACACTTAATGATAAATGTGATTATCTAATGCATTAATGAGGATTATCTTGTGATTGATTTTTCGCTAAATCATAGCTCGGGTAAATTCCAATTGTTATTTGTCAAAACTTCTAATCGCGAACCACCAGACATTAATGACATTAATAATCAATCTACACCAATCATTTCAAATAAGATCTTCGACCACCGCCTAAATATTTTCATTAAGGAAAGTCAATGCATCGTCAGTAAAGTATTTGTAACTCAACTCATTTAGGGAAAAAGGATATTGAAGTTTGAATTTCATTTGCGTTTTCACAGAAAAGAAAGCTTGAGCAAGATAAGAAGATTGTGCATTTCGTATAACAGGTAACAGAGGTTTGAACTCATGATATCATGGCTCCACAGAAAATAGCTAAAGTGTCTAGTGAAAGCGCAAACCTAAAAACAGACATCTTCTCAAACACGTCTCCCAGAACCATAGACATCGTGAAAACCTGGATGCAGGTATTCGATATTCTACAATAGGAATTGATCAACTTCCCAAATGATTCAAGCGACGAGGTGACTGAAACCCAAGCTATGAGATACAAACATGTTGCTCAATCAGAGCTGCATAAAATAACAACGCAACCTAGGCTTATGCCTTATAATGATATGATTTGTTGGGAATTGGAGAATGTTGACCTCTTGACCAGGAGTATCTGCAATTCGCAAAGGGTTGCAGTTAGTTCCTTCCGACCAGAGCATTTCCAGGTGATGTAAAATTATCCCTAGTTCCCAATTACATTTATAATGCCACCTTCTTAGTGGACTTCCACAAAAAAGAATGTGCTCAATATGGAAATAACTTACCCGACTTGATCAAGGATTGGTGTTCACGTCCTAAGAAATTTAGAGCAGACACCCATGTCGTATATGATGTTGCCTCATTAGAGCCTCACATGATGTATGTATCCATGATTTTATGTTGGATTTTTGGGAAGGAAATCATTTCTTATTACCATGGGTGCCAACCATGTATACGGTAACAGAGGGGTAATCCTTTAATTGGGACAAAATATTATCAGACAATTTGGTCAGGGAAATCACAGAATATCGATCATTGAAATCCAAAGGGAAACCTGCCCCATTTTACATTTCTTATATTATGGATGTCATTTGTTTCATGACACCATTTCCTTTGATGGGATGGAGCTGGACTCCGACCACCACTGAACCAATACACTTCTATCACTCCAAGATGTGGGAGGATAAAGAAAAATATTTCTTCTATGAAATCTGTAACTATGTGGTGGTGTCGATACATATTGATATATACAGGTGCCCACCTCCCATGATTTCCAAAAGGATAGTGACCAATCTAGGAACAATAGTAGATTGGTACATTGAAGAACATTTCTCTTACATCAGGGTTTTTTGATGTTTTGTCCCTCTGCATGCCTTAACCAATTTTCTACCAAATCGATTGGTGTGCAGAGAGGTGGCACACCAAACTGTGAAAGGAGGAATTAGTAAAGAACTAAAGCCAGTGCATAAAAAAGTATGGCTCTCCTTTCCTTTGCAAATTGGTGTGTTATCACTGTTAGATTTTGGGCACTCAAAGGTAGAGGTCATGGCCCTTGAAAGAATTAAGCTTGTTAATATTGAATTCAAGAAACACAATCCAAATAATATTGTGAGAAATCACATGGCTCATTACAATATGAAAATATACGAGCATGAAGACTTCCCACAGGATGAGATATTTTGAGGAGCAAGATCTTATCAGGAAGTGTTGATCTAAGTCCGAACTCTGGCTCTAGAAGAATTATGTGAGTTCTATAGTTTTCAAAGACACCGAAGAAATAGTCTTCCTAAAGTCTTACAGGGAGGAGCCCCGAAATCTCCAACCACACAGGAAGTTACGACCCAGAAATTAGAAACAAGAAGTTCCAGTGGACAAGACATTTAGGAAAATTTCAAGAAAACAGAGGTTATGACACAAAAAAAAAATACCGCATCATCAAATCCACCAGATGATCAAACTAAAGCTCAATCCGAAGCTTTGATAAAAAAGGATGAAGAGAAATCATTGTCCACACCAGAAAAATTGGCTAGAAACATAGCAGGGCAACAACCAACCACTGAGATAGGCATCCCTATCAAATTGGTCACACCTTTACAGTCCAGTGGGGTGAACCCGAATGCTGAATTCATTTTTATAGAGGATTTCACTCATATTTCGGTTGAAGAAATGCCCCCTTCTGACTTCTTATACAAAAGAAAGAGGAGGTTTGTGGTAAAAAGAGAAATTCACCAAAAGGAGGGTTCAACTGTAAAGAGACATAGAGTGTTATATGATGGTCAAGCCTAAGAAGAGGTGGAATTTTCTATGGAAGTGGCAGGCACATTGGGAGATTTTGCCATAGCAAATCAATGTTTAGTTGGGATTCTAGAAGTACAACTGAAGAAGAAGGATCTGTTGGTGAAACTGTTGCAAAACCAAATAAAGAATATGGAACAGAGTGTGATAAATGAGATGATTAAAGGTTTTGAGAAGATTAGAGCCCGTGACAGACAGGAAATCCAACAACTCAAAATCAGTCTTGATGAAATGCATACAAATTCACAGGCAAGTAGAGAACTAGCCATTAAAAAAGAAGAGTTGGTTAAACAACTACAGTCTAAAGTAAACTTGCCTGAGAAAATGACAATGGATATGGTGATTTTCCAAGCCCAGGCATTGGAGGTGCACGAGAAGATGGAATCATCCCAGCAAAACCTTTTGACTAAAGTAGAAGTTGTTCAAAACTATTATCGGACGACAAACCATTCTTTAAATAACATTCACCCAAAGGAGAGAGAGGCCATTGCATCTTGAGTTACATTCTAGGAGGTCATTTTATAAACATCAAAGGATGTAGTAGCCAGGGCCACTAGATTGTCTCTTTCAAAGAAAATGCGAGGCGATATAATACTGAAAACCTAGGAGGCCAATTTAGTTGAAAGTAAAGGGTTAGCCTGGGAAGTGAAGAAAGATTGTGAAGATGCATGTTCCTCACTCAACAAAGAGTCACTAGACATTGAAATAAACAGTATCTCTGAATCCCTGGGGTAAATTGATATTGCAAAGAATCAACTTCATTCCAAGACGAGCATGGAAGAAGCCCAGACCACAATCCTACAATTGAAACAAATTGATATTATCCAGATTAACAAGTGCATAGTCAATCCTAGTCTGTGACTATAGTATATATATTTAGAATCTAGGAGAATGGAAGATAGGTTGCCTCACATAGAAAAGAAGTTATATACTTTTGAGGTGAGTGACACAACTGAGCCTTCCAGGTTGGTGGTGCAGTTCATAGGCAGATGTGTTCAGTATGTCGAGCAAGGAAAAGCCAACACATCTAGGAACAAATGAGACAACGTGTGCATACCATTCACACAAGTCATGATTAGAGGCTAGTTGTTTATGAGCTAGAGGACAAGAAGAAGAAATGTCTCTGCCAGCAGGCAAAGAGACAGAGAAGATGCAAATGAAACTATTCAAATTTCACATATTGTAATATTTATTATTTTTGAATTATGAGAATGCCAACCGCCTAGGGTTGAGATCATTTTTGTATAAATGCATAGTTTGAAGACTTAACACAGGCTGCTTCTTACCAAATGTAATAGAGAGAACTCTCCTTTTCTGAGAATTAATACAAGTACAACCAAGGATTCCAATTTTTGTCAGTTTGAGTTATGTTTTCCTCTTGTATTCCATATTTCTATTTTTCCTTATGTTATCCCTTGATAAGTGAGTGATTGCAATTTAGTACCACTACTACTGTTGTCACATTTTCTCGGTTGTTTGATAAGAAAGCAGTTTTTCCTCTATATTTTCTATAAGTAAATACAAGACCTGTGAGATACTTGGATTACTGTATCTCATATACTTTCAAGGGTGTATTCTTTAAATTTCTTCTACTGTGAACAAGGTAAGATTCATATTGCATTGATGCCTCATTTTTTTGAACAGTTTTGTAAGTTTCCCTCACATCGTTTGATTTTATAAATCGACTCAGACGACAAATTATGACCTTTGTCCTGTTCTGTCTTTATTTTTATTTAAGGATTAATTCTTATATAACTAATGGAAGAAAAAGAACCTTTCCAAACTTTCCTTTATATTTATGATTCCTTGACATTACCCTTTCGATCCTTAAGTGTAATCTCGGGAACAAAAAATAGCTCTAATAATATCCTTTCATATTCATCAATAGCCATGTTTCCCATTTTAAGTTCAAAGAACCCTTTCATAGTTCTATCATAATACCTCATGGTCAGGTATTTCTTCTCAAACTGCCTCTTGAAATCCTTCCAAGTAACATTTTTTTCTTTAATGTGTTGCACCTTCACAAGATGATCCCACCACACGAATGCCTTTCCTTTGAGTTGATAGATGGAAATTCTTCCTTCTGCATGAGAAGAATAATTATGCAATTGAAAATAATTTCTCATGCCCAGCATCCATGTCTCTTCATCTCCATCCTTCTTGTGCTCCCCATCAAATGTAGGAGGTTTGATTTTGTTCATTTCTCCTCATAGCTCATCCACCCCAGACCTCTTATGCTTCCTAATAGGGGATGGAATTGAGTTGTTGTGTTCTCTCTTATTGGAATGCTTCGGGGAGTGGTGGTGATGTCTGCTATCACTTTTTGTTCTTCTGTGACTTCCTAATTTGCGTGAGCCACTATCCTTATCCAATTTATTTTCTATTCTTTCCAGGATTTGCATCAACTTTATGTTGAATTCTCCTTTTTTCTCCCTATCTTTCATGAGCTTTTTGTTAACTACTCGGTGAGTTTGGACCTCTTTCTGCAACTTTTTAATGATTTTCATCATGTTCCCTTCTTTATCTATCTCTTCTCCATGCCCATTGGATTTTGATCCTTCAACTCCCAAATGGACATCCATTCCTCTAACTTCATTTTCCAAACTACAATCACCCTATGCCTCCCCCATTTCTCTGCACTATGAGAAATGTACTGTCAACAGAGTTTTGTAAGGCTATCAGACTTTAATAATTTTCCAGAATAAACCAATCTGATTCAACAAAAACAATATCATATTCCATTTTCTGCGGGTCTTGGTTGGTCAAGAACCCCTCAGGCTTCTATCCATAATCCCAATTCTATTATGCAACAAATTTTAAGTGCTAGCCCCTTTTTCTTCATCCCTTGGTTTGCATGTGACCACGACTGTGACCCAACACTAATGATTTGGGCACTTATCTCCAGCCTTGAAAATTTAGGCTTCGGGGCTTCAGAGGGTTTCCCTTTTCCATGCATCACAAACATCACAGAACAATGAACTATCGAACCTGTGAAGAACAATGGATATATGGTCCACATTCCTTGCATAGATATACGGTGGATAGAAGATTCAGGGACTCCAACTTTAGTGGTTTCCAAATCACATCACAACAAATATCCCGGAGTGTCAAATTGGTGAACTCGCAAAGTGGGGTGGATCAATGGTCCACGATTTCCTAGCATCTAACGATTGATATTTACTACGAAACTCTAGGCTTCGGGGCTTCAGGGATCCAAGACTTTGGAGCTTCAAGCTTCGACGGATTTCACATCTGCACACCCCAAAACTCTTGAACCGTGAATCTCTGAATATTTCCATGTCACCCCGGTGACATCATCGAGTCACTTTACTTCGGTGTTAGGAAACTTCGGTGGTTTCTTCCTCCCATTCCATCACAATCCATTTCTTTCAGAGTGTCAAGTCTCCGGACTTCAAGATCTGGTGCCACACGTCCACTAGGGCCCACCATTTCCATGCTTGAACTAATAAATACTGAAAACATCACATCAAACTTTATACTTTGCAAATTGTAGGGACATGGGTCAACGATTTTGTAGTAACCCGTCGATTGTTCCGCAATTGTCCCCATGCTAACATGTACTCCTTCTGGGAAACCATGGTTTGGATTGCAAGACTGCCTTGTAGAATTATCTGTCACACAACTTTGATCTCCGCAATTCCTCCCGACCATCGATCTTGATAGATCGTGATCAAAGTTAATGTGGCCTCGATCTAGCTAACTTATTCGCCAAGTTTAACTACCTTGTGCCACCACCAGGAGCACCACATGGAAGGACACACAAATTTGACACGTGGTTGAATCAGGCAGATGACATATGTCACGTTCTAATTGCATTTATATATTACAAAGGTTCTTAACTCACTGACATGTGGCACACATCCCATGTGTCCACATCATTCCTAGTGACGTAAGCAGGCCACATCACTTTGGGACTTCGGGCTTCGGGAGATTTCACCTTAGCATACCCCATTTCTTCCACACACCAAAGTCCCAAACTTTCTTACCTTCCACTCTTGGCTTATCCCTACAGTTTCGATCCATCCTTGTTCAAATCCAATGGTAAACACTCCCTGCACCCAGATATACAGTGTAAATTCTCTTCGGGACTTCAGAACTTTGGGCTTTGACCCTTTCTTCTCTATCACACATAAACTTCATCGAAGTCACGAAGTCTAAAGTACTTAGGGGTTAATCCTCATGAACCTTTCTCCATATCTGACGGTTGTGAAGGATCCTCCTTCTCCCAAACATATGCCATGGACCAACTTCAAAACTTACGGTTCCAAACCCACAGTTACTACAATCTCTTTTCTCTGCTATCTTTCTTGGAATGTTATTCCTCTTGATATTTCAAACATGACCAAGGTGTTCTCTTGGCACTCTGGAATGATCTGAAATTCAAATTTTGTCCTTTTCAACAACAATCTGGTCTCAGATTTTGATTCCATAACCACTTATATGGGCTAATTCAGGCTCAATGTCAAAAACTGAGCTCTAAACTTCAATTTTGTCGATTTCGACAACAATTTCCTTCTGAAACCTTCTCTTCAAATTTCACTTTCATGGCCCATCCAGAATCAATGTTGAAACCATGGATCTGATACCATTTTGTAACGTCCCCGACCACCAACCCTTGTCAGGTAACCCTACCTAAGCCATTGTAAATTTGTTTTTTATTTTCTTTGATACCAATTTGTAACTTCCCCAACCTCCCAGACTGGGCCATGCTACTCCAAATAATGCTCTGATTTACATATATATATTTATAATGAAATTTTAAACCGACAAAACATTTTGTTCATACAAATTTCATGTGGAAGCGACAATAACACATACATGCAATAAAGACAAACAATTTTGATAACATTACAACACATGTACATAATACACATCATACTAAGAACATAGATTTGGTACTTATATTTTAATAAGTTACCACCAACTGTGTGCAGACCTTCCACGAACCTCCCAGCCTTATACCACGTTGATCATCACACTTAGCAGTGGGTCACTCCCGAGCTGGGACTAAACTCCACCCAGGGAAAAGGAATCCTCCACCTAGGTTGAGGCTATGGGAAACTACCCTATGCAACTAGAAGGATTCTCTCTAAGGAACCTACTTATGCCCACTGCTCACGGACTCTCATTCCCCACATTCTTGTCCCACCTCGTGAATATGCACCTTCATTTTTCCACATTCCATTGGTTGCTCCACTTCCCTTCTAGGGCTTCAACAATAGGCTGGATCAAGAATTCTCAAATATCTATAGCTGGTATTGGACTCCCTCCAGGAGAAATCACTTCCCAGCAAAATCTCTCACCTGGAGAAATTTTCTCACAGGCCTGACAACCTACTTCTTCAACCATGGGCCTGACAACTTGTGTAATATTCTAGATACAAAAAAGTATGCAAAATAGAAACAAATAGATAGAAATGGCAGATGGACAACAATATATCTAGAACAACACCACAATAATACCAAAATGATACCAGAATAACACCAGAAAGAGCACTTTGATTACTGATAGCAATGTTCACTTGCCTCTTCTAGGGGGGAACCTCCAGCAGAGAAGATCTCTATTACAATAATATCCAAGACAAAAGTTTGCATACCCTCGACTCCTATTTATACTAAATATGTCTATCAAAAGAACCATCTCGAGGAAGATCCTTCTAGAAGCGGAAGATTCTATTAGGTCTTCTTACATTGGACTTATTATTCCTTATTTCTAGGCCTTATTAATATTGACCTTTATTACATCATAATATATTATTCTACCTACATGAGGGGTTAGGTCCCTAACAACCCACCTCTTCAATCCACA